>JANBVN010000160.1:0-73356 GCA_030052785.1 Coniochaeta hoffmannii | reverse complement strand
GCGATCGCACCGTCAGAACCACCGTGGTGAGGGGCCGCGGCGCCGAAGCGGTCGGTCGGGGGGCTGCTGCGCGGGCCAGGGATGGGGCTCGACATGTCCGGGATGTAGGGCTCGAGGTAGCTGGAGGGGTCTTGGTGGGGAGGGGCGCGGTTGCGCCGCCGGTGGAGCCACCAGAGGAGGGCGACGATGAAGAGGAGGACGGCGGCGCCGCCTATGCCGCCTGCGATGCCGGCTATGGCGCCTGTGGAGAGGCCGGAGGAGGAGGAGCCTGCGGTGGGTTGGGGGGCCGAGGTGTCCGAGGTGGTGGTGCCTGTGTTTGTGTTGGTAGGATCGGATGTAGGAGTGCTGGTTGCTGTTTTCGTTACGGTTTCGGTCTTTGGTGTTATTGTGACGGTGCTGGTAGAGGTTACGGTTGTCTGGGCGCCCACAACGCGCGTTCTTGTTTGGAAGATGGTGGTGAGGACAATCGAGGAAGTTGGGACTGTTGTTGTGGTTGGGATGAAGGAGGTCACGTCGCTCGTGCGGGTTATCCTGGTTGTGATGACCGTCGAGGATGAGATTGGAGTGAGCGCCTCCTGGGTGGCTCTCAATGCGCGTTTCTGGATCGGAGCTGATCGAGAGGTGGTGGGTGGTGTCCACGGGAAGGAGAAGCGCTTGTAAAACAGGCTGACGGTGTCCCACAGACCGTCTTGTTTGGGCTCGAGTACCTCCACGACAGCCGCTCGTTTGGCGGATTTGGCAGTGACAGTGACATATACGACATCTGTTTGGGTCCCTCCGCTTGATACTACGACCTCAGTCGTTGAGAAAATAGTAGACGTTGAGACCACTGCTTGTTCGACAGTGACAACTTGCGTGGCCACGTGAGATACCGTCACCTCGGCCGCGCTCGTTACAATTACCGTTGCACTACATGAAAGTCAGAATAAAGCTCACGGCGCGCATGGGGGGACAGGTACACAGACAGTGGTAGGAAGCATTCGCCATTGTTGCATGTCTGGCCAGAAGCACAGCAAGCGGTGCCGCAACACAGCTGGTCAGCACCGCAGCAGTACCCGGACGAACTCGACCCGCAGCAGATTCCACAACTCGCGCAGAAGTTGACATTGTCGCCGAAGCAGAAGTTGGACCCGTTGGCGGAACAGGTGCTCTGGCGCACGTCCAGCGTCACCGGTTGTGCCTGTACCCCGTAGAGTGGTTTAAAACCCGCGATGGGGACAGCTGCTTGCCATGATGCCGGCTCGGCGACAGCGCGTGCGTCGTCGCTGTCTGCCGAGACGTCGCGTGCCAATAAGAACAGACAGCCGAGTAAGCCGACGGCGCGGCGACTGCGATTTAACAACATCGCCAGGAGAGCATTGCCCTGTGAGTGGGACAACGATTGAAGTAACGGAAAATGATGCGATGTGAACAAAAGCTTCGTTGAGAGAGGAAATATTAGGACAGGCGGCGTAGCACAAGCCAATGAGACATTGTGGCTTGCAAGTGGGATGGGGATGGGATGACCGGCACCCTGCCGGCTCGTGATGGACGATGATCGCAAAAAAAAAAAAGACCTAGCTAGAGCGCTACGCTGGATGCTTGGCACTCAAATGGCTCGGCTCGGCGAGGGTCAACAACAAAGGGTTCGACTTCCACCATTCCGCAGAGGCTTTGCCAAGGTACGAACGGAGGGCGCCCTCTTCTGACCTTGCTTTGAGACCTTCCAGCCGTGGCTTGATTGGCACATCTATCTCCTCGAAAGCCGACGTGTTTCTGCTGCTCTCTGTGTAACCGGGAAAGGTCGAGTGCTGGTGTCCAATGAGGGGACTGATGACAGCGGTGTTTTCTGGAGGGGAGGAATACGAGCTGACAGGCCCTGCTAGGGCTGAGAATCCTGGTCGATGAACGCCCGAACCGGGTCCCGAGGCACTGACGTGTAAGGTAGGCAGCTCCGAATGACACCAGGGGTGATCACGGGATACGAGCGTAAACATGGTGATCGCGTTCGAAAACAAGCCAACCTAAGAATATCTGACTGTAATAGTGATTCCGAACCAATTCGGCAAGAAAACCCAGCTTTCAGCCTCTACATGTGTACGCCTTGTCAATCCCGAACCAGGGTCTTCGTAGTGTAGGAACGACAGAACGCATGGAAAAGACCCTGAAAGTCCAGCGCCGCCCCGGCGGGGCCCCACTGCGGGAGAGCACGGTCCTTCCGCGCTTCCAAAGTCCAAGTTGGACTTGGAACTCGAGGTCGAGGATCCCGACATGGTGACGGCGTGTTGAATAAGTTATGCTACAATTGCTTTAAAACAAGCCATATCCCCGTGACATAGACAACGTCTCTTCTGCCTTCTCACACGCCATGGACATTGACGACATCCTCCACGAGGTCGATCCCGTGGCCGACACAGTACCTCGAGAGACGCGCGACCTCCAAGCCCTGACGCGTGCCTGGGTAGCAGAGAGGTCTGCGCCGGAGCTGCTCAAATGGCCTGCCGACGGATTGTTCGAGCGCATCAACGACCGCATAAAGAGCCAGATCGAGAAGGTTGAGGAGATGACGGGGGACATGGATCCGAAGACCAACTTTGCGCTTATTGTCATCCAGACCGAGCTGGAGAGGTACAGATATCTCGTTAGGAGTTACCTCCGTGCTCGCATCGCGAAGGTATTCTTTGCCCCTGTGATGGCCCCAACATATCTACGCCATTTGCCGCTGACACTCTGCCTGCTGTGCAGATCGACAAGCACACTCTCCATTACCTGTCCACAGACGCCCTGCGGTCACGGCTGTCCGAAGTCGAACTCGCCTACGCGACACGCCACCAAGCGCTCCTCCATAACCACTACCTCTCCTCCTTCCTCGCGTCCTTCCCGCCGCAAATGCAGAATCTGAACGACGTGTCTGGCAGCCACAACATGATCGACTCGCCCGACCTCGACTCTGCCGTCTTCGTGCGCTTGCTGCGAGACACAATGGTCGAGAGCAGAGGTGTCGACGTCGATGGTGCTCTCGAGGGTAAAGACGGGTCGATATTGATCCTTCGCTGGTCAGACGCCAAGCCATTGGTTGAGAAGGGCCATGCAGAATTGGTCTGAACCGGATCGATCAGTCGCAGGAGCCTACACACAGCGTTGTTCGTAGTTAACGTCCAACGGTTGCTCGAGGTCATCGAGCTCCTTTGTCACTTGTTAGGCCAATTCTTTGGCAGAGGCATCTACCCAACCAACAAAACGACAAACCTAGAGTCGCGCTATAGGGTTGGTCGGATTCCGAGACTCGCAACCTAGTCCTAGGTCTAGCTGCCGAAGATAAGGACAGTCTGGCCGGCATCAAGGAGCCTCGACGATCGATGACGACTGCGTCCTATATGGAGGGATATCAGGTACGCCAATCAGAGCTGTTCAATGAGTCTCGATGCCCTGGAACACATCATGACCGTCTGTCTGCCACGGGGATTCAGCAGTCGGTAATCGGACTCTACTGCTGGGCGAATTCAGACTTAATCGGCCAATGACAATGCTGTTCAGCAATGTCTGCATTTACGCGCGTGCCCATCATGGGACGGGATGCAAATCCTTGGGAGTTTGTCGCGAAAAGTCCGTTAGGTCCGAGTGTTAGCTCCAGGTTCCGCCAAGATGTCCTCGCAAACCCGACTGCTCGCGGTACTAATATATACTACCGCCGCGGCCCTACCCCTCGCCAAAACGGAATTCCTTATTTGCGGCACCTGAACTCCTATGATTGTCGCCAATTATGGCGGACTTAGGGCCTCGCGATCATGATGCTCGACAGCTCATGACCCAATCTGGAGCTGGACTACGTCCGCGCCGCTGAGGACGACCTGATGGCTAGCCACGATGTAAAGATGGGCAGCTATTTAAGATACGCGGATCCGCTGCCTGGCATCTGCATTCCTCAACCCATCGCAGCTCAATTCGCTCTTCATCAACATCAACTACCACCAGCTTGCGCTAGCGCAGCGACGTCATGGGTTCGACTGACTACACCACGAAAGTCCTGATTACAGGCGCCAACACCGGCCTCGGCTGGCAGATCGCCAAGAAGTTGGCGAGCGAGCACAAGGACTACCACGTCATCATGAGCGGCCGCAAGAAGGACGCCATCGAGAAGGCGGTGGCCGACTTCCAGTCGCAGGGCCTCACCAATGTCGAACCCCTCGTGCTGGACATCTCGTCCGACGAGTCCATCGCCAATGCCGCCAAGGCGGTGGCGGAGAAGCATGGCCGGCTCGATGTGCTAATCAACAACGCCGGCCTGACATCCGACAACGGCGCCGACGCCGAGACGGATTTCTCGCGCGCCAAGTGGAATATGGTCTTCGAGGTCAACGTCATCGGCACCGCCATCGTGACCGACGCGTTTCTGCCTCTGCTGGAGAAGTCGCGGGCGGAGACGAAGCGCATCGTGTTCATGACTTCGTCGCTCGGCAGTATCGGGATGCTGATGGACAAGTCGACCGTCTGGCGCAAGAGTCAGTTCCGCATCTACAGCACCAGCAAGTCGGCGGTGAACATGCTCATGGCGCAGTATGCGGTTCAGTACGAGGATGATCCCACCTGGAAGATCAACGTCTGCTGTCCGGGACACTGTGCGACGAATCTCAATGCTGGGAAAGGGAGCGAGGATCCGGCGCTGGGAGCTATCAATGCCTGCCGGCTTGCGACGCTTGGGATTGAAGGGGAGACTGGGACCTTCAGTAATCGCCACGGACCTGTGCCGTGGTAGAGAGGTTGTACTGTTAGGATGCGATGGTAGAGATGGGAGCCTGCTGGATGGTCGAGGATGTCGTGCGGGCTACACGTGCACAAGCTTTAACCTCGTATTGAAAATGCTGCATACCACTTGCCCCTGTCACTGCATAGTCCGAACATTCGGCGCAAGAGTACAGTACAGTACAATCGACTATGCTTATCTCTGCATTTGAACTCTATGCCGCTCATCTGTGCTGATGTTCGTCCGAGAATCAGTGATCTCGACTGAGCCGGATTCCAGACGAGCATCTCATCGGCATCCAGAACGAGACGACACAGCACAGCATACGCTCCGGACGAACAGGGGACATTGTGCTAGCATTGTCTTGGCATGTCCCCCGGAAAACGCTATTTCAGCCCCTGTCTCTGCCCGCTGGCTTCTGGTTGGTTCCGTGGACCGTCCCATCCAGATCGGGCCAAGATGCCATGATCCCCTGGCTTCACCAACAAGTGACCACCGCCTCATTTAATGCGAGATTGAGGACCGCAACGTCTTGTTTCTTTCCCGTATAATCAGTCATGCATGGCCGTTATACGAGAAAAGAAGAACGAGTTGGAAGAGCTGGAATTTGCGCGGTTGAGAATATCGGAAGTACGGCATGCTTAGATTCACATTCTTACGTGGTCCACAGTCTGGTTTAACCGAAACATGCTCCAGAAGATCCTCTCGAACACGAAGTCGGCTGTCGCAGCACATGGATGGTGCTGTGGGCCCATGGGACGTCTTCGCGCCAAACAAAACATGGGGTTGGCCATTTCATCGAGATGCGGGCTGGCTGGGCAGGGGAGGAAGAGAAAGCCGTAGAACGCCATGCAATTTCGCACCATCTTGTTGTTACGTACACATACCTCCAACTTCGTGTGCGTATATACGCCTGCTTCCCCAGGACCGACAGCCTGTGTCTTGTTGCTCTTCACTCATCACGTCCTGTCGTCTTGCACAACTTACACTCGCTGATACTACGCCAGCACTTACCGTCGCTATATATCCTTCCTTCGAGACTCTCGATATCATCTAGTATTGATAATACTTAATACCAATCGCCACCACTAGAGATTAGTCTTCAAGACAAGATGCGCTTCACGACCTTCCTACTGTCCGGCCTGCTCGCCGTAGCAACAGCCCAGACAACGGAAACCAGCACCACGACCCCGACCACCCTCCAGATCGTAACCTCCACCACCAGCGAGGCCCCCGCCCAGACCTCGCAGTCGGAGGTGCAAAAGTGCATCGACGCGTGCACCCCCGGCGACGTGGGCTGCACGGCGAAGTGCATTGCTGTACGTCCCCCCCCCCTCCTTTTCCTTCTCTCGTCCCCTTCCCTCATCCAAACCCCATAGCTAACCTTCTATAGGTCCCCAACCCGGACCCAGCAGCCGTGAACGCGACCAACGAGTGCGTCGCCGCCTGCCCGCAGGGCAACGGCACGGCGGCCGACAACGAGAGCTACAAGCAGTGCGTCGACGCGTGCATCGGGAAGTACTACTTCACCACGACCTCGTCGGGCGCGGCCGGGGGCCAGCAGACTACTACCGGGAGCGGGAGCGGGAGCGGGGCCACGGTTGTGACTACGACTGATAGCCGCGGGTCGACGGTGACGAGCACGAGTTCGGTGGCGGGGAATACCCAGGGCGGTGGGAGTCAGACAACCGGGACGGGGGCGGCGCCGACTGCTACGGGCAATGGAGCGGAGGGGTTGAGGGGGGCTGGGGCGGCGGTTGGGTTGGTTGGGTTTGCTGCTGCGCTGATGGCTTTGTGAAATGGTTTGTGAGTTGGTGGTAATGTGATGTGATGATGTTGGGAATTGCATTGGGATTGTTGGAGACTGCAGGCGTGTAGTTGTTGGGTGCCGCCCTTAATAATCATTCAGCGTTAATAGGCAGCTGATCGTAATGGGAGTTGGGTATGACGTGTCGAATGTTCTTGTTCCCATGCCCGTACGTTGTTTCGTGCACGCCTATTCGGATCTCGTCGGCACAACCGGCTCGATCTGTGTTATCCATGGTAATCCGAGCTTCTTCATCTCTACCGCGAGTTGGAAGAGATAGTCCAGACTAGAAGAACCGAGATGTTAGCATATCTCTCTCCAAACGCCACCCACCCACACGCTTCTTCTCTTCATCCGAAATGTTTGGGACAAGACGTACCTCTCACACTGCGTCTTGGCCTTGTGCACATTCTCTCCCCAGACATAAACCCCGTGCCTCCTCACCAGCACGGCGTAGGTATCCGGGTACTTATCCATCGCCTCCTCGAGGAACTCGGTCAGATCCTCCTCGTGCGCCGTGTTCTCGATCACGGGGATGACAAGGGTATCGTGGTACCCCAAGTTACCCGACTTCTCGAATCCCCTCCCAAACCCCTTAATCTGCTCGATATTGTTGATCCTGAACTCTTTCCCTCCCTCCGCCTCCAGCAGCAGCGTCACCAGCACGGCCCACTGGGAGTGCGTGTGTATGCAGCACCCGGCCCTCCTCTTGGTGAAGGCGGCGAGGAAGAGGGGCGTGCACTGCGACGGCTTGAGGTTCGGCGGGGAGCGGAGGTAGACGCGTTGCCGAGGGGAGAGAGCAGAGGCCTGGGCGGCGAGGGAGAGGACGTAGAGGTCCGAGGGCTTCATGAGCTCCTTTTGCACGCCCGAGGGGGCGAGGTAGACGAGATCATCGGCGCGGATGGAGCAGCCGCCGCCGGTGCCGGTTACCCAGCCCAGGTGCCAGAACTTGGCGCAGAGGGAGGGGATAAGATTCGCCGGGTGGGAGGGGTCGGGAGAGGTGACGAGGTGGTCGGTAGAGGTTGACATGGTGGCTGTCGTTGATTGAACGGGGAGGATGAAAAGTTTTGGCGGGGTGGAGGGGTTGAGCTTCCGACCGGTGTAAGTGGAGCTTTCGGGGCGAGCTCCGCCGTCCGGATGTTACATGTGTAGCTCCGGACGGGAAGGCGGGAGACTCGATGGACGCCGTGAAATTCCGGCGGTGGCTATTGAGAAGAGGATACTGTGGCTTTAGGTACGACCGGATATAAGATGCTCAATAAGATGATATAGGGATCTTTTGCAGTGGAGCTTTTTTTGTAATCTGGAGGATATGAGGCTATACTATGTGGCTAAATTGTTCAAGAAACTACAACGCTCCAGAAGTCAAGCTCCAACATTGGCCCAATTGGCTTACGATAGCTGAAAAAGTTGAAGCGGCAAATTTCACGGCGTAGAAATGATAGTAGGATCGTCCCTTTGCCGGGTACGCGAACTTTTTTCCACGCGTGGATGTGTGCTGTCTCTTGAGAGCCGCCATAGACCTTCAGAGCGAGAACCCACTTCAAGCCCACGTGGGATAAGTTCTTTGAACAAATGCACGGTTGTTCGCCGTAGGAGTCAAGCTGTATTCGGCATCACTGTTACGTCTGGTGTCCAGTCAGTGATAGAGAAGCTCTGAAACTGTTCCCATTACCCTTTCAATGCAGTGTGTAACCTAGCATTAGATGATCCACGTTGTCTACGGAGCAGTAGACTCTATACCCCGTTTCTGGAAGCACACTCTGTAGATGTCAGTACAGTGACTGCTCGATATTGTCAGTTGGACGGACGTTAGTTACCAGCACATGGACACCAGCTGACAACTCTGTACACTACAGAGAATACAACTATGGTCGAGGCATGCTCTTGGATCCCTTGGAAGAGAAATACCCAACAGCACTGTCAAAATGTAAAGGCGAGGGCTCTTAGCATGATGGTTAACACACAACAATCCAGCCTTCCGTTGGACTTTCCATCAACTTCTATCGAATCACCGCACTGCTTTGAGCCCACCTGCAACACCCCGCGTGCTACCCGCACCGACCATGTCTTGGCGGACCCCACTTTGGTGCCGGCGACCCCAAAGCTCAATTGACCACCTTGTCAATTCGGCGGCAGCTTCCATGCTCTTCCCGGAAGCTCTCAAAAAGAGGACACGTTGAACACTCCGCCTCAAACATCCCGACTAGAAAAGTAAGCCATCCACCCAATCCCTCTTCCCATCTTGATCTCGAACTCTTGTCTCGTTCGTTGAAGCTCTGGGAGCAGATCATTCTTTAAACTTTGACTCTCAAGCATTCCACTGTCGTGCAGTAGGGCTGACTGACGTGCTTCCTCTGCACTCGTAGTCGTTCTACCATCGAGCTCGTTTCTGTGGCCTCCTTCGCTGTCTGAGCACAGTAGACGACTTCACCATGAAGTTTAACAAGGCTGCCGCCATCTTTGGCACGGCATTCCTTGCCGGCTGCGCCTACGCCGATGATGCTCAGAAGGTCCTCGCCGATGAGGGATCGTCGCCCGCCGACCCCGAGTCCTCGAGCCCGGTCGCACCTGAGCTCCCTACATTTACTGTAAGTCTTTGGAACTGCTGCCTTCGATAATTCCTGTGCAGACTGATGCTGACGGGTTGCAGCCCACCAAGATCAAGGCTCCTTTCCTCGAGCAGTTCACCGACGACTGGGAGACGCGGTGGAAGCCTTCGCACGCCAAGAAGGACAACACTGGTGAGGAGGAATGGGCCTACGTTGGCGAGTGGGCTGTCGAGGAGCCCATTGTCTACAAGGGTATGGAGGGTGACAAGGGCCTTGTCGTCAAGAACGCGGCTGCCCATCACGCCATCTCGGCCAAGTTCCCCAAGAAGATCGACCCCAAGGGCAAGCCCCTGGTCGTTCAGTACGAGGTCAAGCTTCAGAGTAAGTTGCGTGTACGCCAGGTATCCAAGCTGCAGTTGCTGACGATTGCCAACAGACGGCCTCGAGTGCGGTGGTGCTTACCTGAAGCTCCTCCGTGAGAACAAGGCCCTCCACCAGGAGGAGTTCTCCAACACGACCCCGTACGTCATCATGTTCGGACCCGACAAGTGCGGCCACACCAACAAGGTCCACTTCATCTTCAACCACAAGAACCCCAAGACGGGCAAGTACGAGGAGAAGCACCTGAACGCTCCTCCCACGGCCCGCATCGTCAAGACCACCGAGCTCTACACGCTGATTGTCCACCCCAACAACACGTACATCATCCAGCAGAACGGCGAGCAGGTCAAGACCGGCAGCCTTCTTGAGGATTTCACCCCCGCCGTCAACCCGCCCGCCGAGATTGACGACCCCAAGGACAAGAAGCCTGACGACTGGGTTGACGAGGCCAAGATCCCCGATCCCGAGGCTAAGAAGCCCGAGGACTGGGATGAGGACGCACCCTTCGAGATCGTCGACGAGGAGGCTACCATGCCCGACGACTGGCTTGTTGACGAGCCCCTCACCATCCCCGACCCCGAGGCCCAGAAGCCCGAGGACTGGGATGACGAGGAGGACGGTGACTGGATCCCCCCCACGGTGCCCAACCCCAAGTGCGACGAGGCTGCTGGATGCGGTCCCTGGACCAAGCCCATGAAGAACAACCCCGACTACAAGGGCAAGTGGACCGCACCTCTGATCGACAACCCTGCCTACAAGGGCGTTTGGGCTCCCCGCAAGATCAAGAACCCCGACTACTTTGAGGACAAGACCCCTGCCAACTTCGAGCCTATGGGAGCTATTGGCTTCGAGATCTGGACCATGCAGCCCAACATCCTCTTCGACAACATCTACATCGGTCACTCTATTGAAGATGCCAAGAAGTTCGCCGAGGAAACCTTCTTCGAGAAGCACCCCATCGAGGAGCTCGCCGAGCTTGCCGACAAGCCCAAGGAGGAGGACAAGCCCAAGCCCAAGTCTCCCTCGGACCTCAAGTTCCTCGATGACCCCGTCCTGTACGTCAAGGAGAAGCTTGATCTCTTCCTTACCATCGCTGCCAAGGACCCCATTGAGGCCATCCGCTTCGTTCCCGAGGCCGCTGGTGGCATCGCCGCTGTCCTGGTTACCGTGATTGCTGTCCTTGTCGGCCTCGCTGGCGTTGGTGGCTCTGCCCCGGCGGCTAAGAAGGTTGCTGTGGACGCCAAGGAGAAGGCCAAGGACGTTGCTGACAAGGCGACCAAGGCCGCCGCTAGTGGTGCCGAGACCGTCAAGGCCGAGGTCAACAAGCGCACGACTCGCAGCTCCTAAACGGGCGGTCCTGCGTGCGTGCGGAGGTGGAGGATGACAAGCAAGCTTGATGTGATTGCGTTCTGGAATTAAGTGGTAATTGAAACAAAATGGGCTGAGGATACTATCTGGCACGTGTTGAAGCTTATGGTTTCTTCTCGCTCTGATACAATGGCATCTCCTTTCTTTGCGACTTTCGATCGTATTTTCCTTGACGACCAGTGCTTGGGCGGAGTCACAGGGCGCAGGTGTACTTTAGGCATGCTAAATATATCTCTCGGTTTCTGAATCCTTTTCCACCTGTGTCTCGGCCACTCTGTCAAGATATCACGATGATGTCCGTCTTCGGAGGACAGAAAAGACCCCTATCCTGATACCAAAGTGTCCTGATCGCCATTGCTCCGGTTTTTATGCGCTTACGGTAAAGGTACCCCGCGTAACGATTCCCAGGTGTCGATTGGCTCCCGGCAATTGGCGGCTCTAGGGGTGGCCAAAGGGAAGCAGCTCCAACTTCCCCTCACTCTTTGTCTATCGTTCTCCACGCCTTGGGCCATCGGCGTTCCTCCCGTGGGGAGGGTCGGCAGTTCCGTCCCGACGGGCTATAAGTGAAAGAGAACCCAATTGCTCATAGGCAGTTATCGCGTCCTGTTTTTCTCCCGAGAGAACGTGTGCCACCGAGTCCCATGCATGACGGGAAGATAGACGCATAGACACATTAGCCTGATCCCGCAGGCGCTCCCTCTCCTCTCATTAATACTACCCTGACCTTATTTCTGTAATCCTCTTCCTTGTCCTTCTCACAACGATGCGACGTCTCTTAGCACGGGGCATAACCGCCACTCCTCGTCGGTCGGTTTCCTCAACCCCTCGCGCACCATTACTCTCAGTGTCATCCTCAATGGCACCGTCAAACACCGCCGCCGTGGCCGCGAGGCGGATACACGCCACGGCCCGGCACCTCCGTCCTGCCCAGGCAGCTCTCGCAAACTCGCCGTCTGCGACCAGCTACCCGACCACGCACGACAAGATCGCCGAGGTCCAGGACACGCCGTTCTTCGTCGACAACCAGTTCGTGGCCTCCAAGACGGACAAGTTCATCGACCTCCACGACCCGGCGACCAACAACCTCGTCACCCGCGTCCCGCAGAACACGGACGCCGAGCTGAAGGCGGCCGTCGACTCCGCGGCCAAGGCCTTCGAGACGTGGAGCCAGACCAGCGTCCTGCACCGCCAGCAGATCATGTTCAAGTTCGTCGCGCTCATCCGGGAGAACTGGGACCGGCTGGCAGCCAGCATCACGCTGGAGCAGGGCAAGACCTTCGCCGACGCCAAGGGCGACGTGCTGCGCGGCCTGCAGGTGGCCGAGGCGGCGTGCGGCGCGCCGGAGCTGCTCAAGGGCGAGGTGCTCGAGGTGGCCAAGGACATGGAGACGCGGACGTACCGCGAGCCGCTGGGCGTCGTGGCGGCCATCTGCCCGTTCAACTTCCCCGCCATGATCCCGCTGTGGAGCATCCCCATCGCCACGGTGACGGGCAACACGCTGGTGCTCAAGCCGTCGGAGCGGGACCCGGGGGCCGCCATGATCCTCGCGGAGCTGTGCCAGAAGGCCGGGTTCCCGGACGGCGTGGTCAACGTCATCCACGGGGCGCACCGGACGGTGGACTTCATCCTCGACGAGCCGCGGATCAAGGCCGTCAGCTTCGTGGGCGGGAATAAGGCGGGCGAGTACATCTTCTCGCGCGGCTCGGCCAACGGGAAGCGCGTGCAGGCGAACCTGGGCGCCAAGAACCACGCCGCCGTGCTGCCGGACTGCAACAAGAACCAGTTCCTGAACGCGGTGGTGGGCGCGGCGTTCGGTGCCGCGGGCCAGCGGTGCATGGCGCTCAGCACGCTGGTCATGATCGGCGAGACGAGGGAATGGCTTCCCGAGCTGGCGGAGCGCGCCAAGGAGCTGTTCATCAACGGCGGCTTCGAGCAGGGCGCCGACCTCGGGCCCGTCATCAGCCCGCACAGCAAGGCGCGTATCGAGGGGCTGATCGCCTCCGCCGAGGAGGAGGGCGCCAAGATCCTCCTCGACGGCCGGGGTTTCAAGCCGGAGAAGTACCCCAACGGCAACTGGATCGCGCCGACCATCATCACCAACGTCACCAAGGACATGAAGTGCTACAAGGAGGAGATCTTCGGCCCCGTCCTGGTGTGCCTCAACGTCGACACGCTGGACGAGGCCATCGACCTCATCAACGAGAACGAGTACGGCAACGGCGTGGCCATCTTCACCAAGAGCGGCCCCACGGCCGAGACGTTCCGGAGGCGCATCGAGGCCGGCCAGGTGGGCATCAACGTGCCCATCCCCGTGCCCCTCCCCATGTTCAGCTTCACGGGCAACAAGAAGAGCGTGGCCGGCGGCGGGGCGAACACGTTCTACGGCAAGCCGGGGATCAACTTCTACACGCAGCTCAAGACTGTTACGGCCATGTGGACTTCGGCGGACGCGATCAGCAAGAAGGCGGATGTTGCTATGCCTACGCATAACTAGGGGTGGACGGGGAAATGTGTAGATTGTTAATCTAGGAGCATGTTAAGGCGTTCAGTTTCAAACGAAAGATGCCATGCAGTGCGTCTGGTTGTGACGTGTGATGTGATGTAAAGCGAGCTCATGTGAAGTTCGATCGATTTGTAAACCTTATGACACCTATTTTACGGATATTTTGAGACCCTTATGATGGTGACTAAGGCAGAGCAATGCACTCGATCTCGACGTCGACGTTCTTGGGCAGCTGCTTGACGGCCACGCAACTCCGGGCGGGCTTGTGGGTGAACCACTTGGCGTACTCCTCGTTCATGCTCTGTTTGAGTAACTCCTGTCAGCCACCCGGTTCTCATCTCCCAAGTCAAGAGATCTTCTGAGATGCTAGAAAACTCACCGCAAAGTTGGCCATGTCGGTGATGAAGACATTGACCTTGACGACCTTGTCGATGCCGGAGCCGGCCTCCTCGAGCACCGTCTTGAGGTTTTCGCAGCACTGGGCCGTCTTCTCCTGGATGGTCCCCGTGACGAGGTTGCCGTCCTTGTCGGCAGGGATCTGGCCGGAGCAGTAGATGGCGCTGGCGGTCTTGATGGCGTGGGAGTAGGGGGCGGCGGCTGTTCGTAGGAACTTTCTGTTAGTCCTGTAGTTGTTGGGTCGAAAGGGGCAGAGAGCAAAGCTTACGAGCCGAGAGGGCCTTGGAGGTGATGGCTTCGAAAGACATGGTGGGCTGGGTTGTTGAGAAGGACCTGGCTGGTTTGAGGAGTTGCGAGGTGGAACGGATGGCGGTGGGCAGGAGACGTCTTGTTACGAGCATTGGAGTCCAGAGGGGGGGGGGGGGGAAGCAATTGACTTTTTATTATGTACTTGCTGCTTTGGAGACGGTCTCCGTTATTCGGAAGCGGGAGCCGGTCGAGGCGGGCAGCAACGGAGTGAATCCCGACCCCGCATCACGGGATGCCTGTAAGCCGCATTGGTTATAACAGCACGCATATATTAGAATCAATACCCACGACTGTGTTGTTGGGCACTCCATGAGCTACTACTACATCTGTTTTCCATGTATCAGAAGCTGGAATGGGCCTCGTCCGCGTCGAAGAAATCCCTTTCTCTCTAGACATTGGAGCACGAATGCTGTCCACTGCAGTTGACTGACGTCGAGGTCTTATCTAATCGGCAAGTGGGGTCCGAGAGGAGGGAGCTTGGACCACCCCTCGACCTCCTGTCTGGCCAAGTGTCCAAAAAAAGCTGGTGGGACCCCTTGTCAAGGGATGCGAGACCAGGCACCGGTGTACGAATAGCGGCACAGGAACAACTGAACTCTCCAACAGGAACGCCTCAGCACTCAATAAGGGGCTGAAAAGCAATACTTCTGCTTCTAGCTCATGCCACGTTTTTAATATACGTATTCAAATTTTCGTCGTCGTTCACTCACTTGATTCTCATTTGTTTTCTTCTCGAGCAGATCCTGTTGCAGAGTGGATTGTGAGTGTACAACAATCCTCCGCGGCTGCCGTATTGCTCGCGCCACAGTTGTAAGTTCCATTGTTGGATCCTCGAGACGCAAGCTGTCGTCACCAATCCTCTTCCTCCCTTACTCCACCGTCCAAAGAAAAAGACAGCTGGACGATTTATATCCGATTCGACATCTACTGACTCCAGCGCTTATCAACAGCTGCGTGAAGCATCAGTCTGCCCAGCATGGCTGCGCGACCGTCCACGCCGCAAGGAAGCGTACGCCAGCGCAATGTCCCCGGCGTGAGCAAGAAGAAGGACGCCGGCGGGATATCCGACGTCGAGCTCGAGTACATCACCAAGAATGACAAGACGAAGAGGGCAGGGACCGGAAACGAGCGCGAGTACAAGGCTACCTTTGTGCTGATGACCATACTGGCCTTCGTCACCCGGTTCTGGGGCATCAGCCATCCCAACGAGGTCGTCTTTGACGAAGTCCACTTTGGCAAGGTATGGTCCCTCTCCCTCCACAACTTCCTGGGTAAAAAAACCGGCAGGTGCTGACATTGGACTCTGGTATACAGTTCGCCTCGTTCTACCTCGAAAGGACCTATTTCTTCGATGTCCATCCGCCGTTCGGCAAGCTCCTCTTCGCCCTCATGGGCTGGCTGGTCGGCTACGATGGCCACTTCCACTTCGAGAACATCGGCGACTCGTACATCTCCAACAAAGTCCCCTACGTGGCCTTCCGGTCCCTGCCAGCTCTGCTCGGTGCGTTGACCGTCTCGGTCGTCTACCTGATCATGTGGGAGTCCGGCTACAGCCTACCGGCGTGTGTCATCGCTGCTGGGCTCGTCCTCCTCGACAACGCCCACATCGGCCAGACGAGACTGATCCTGCTGGACGCCACATTGGTTTTCGCCATGGCCTGCAGCTTGCTCTGCTACATCAAGTTCTACAAGCTGCGGCACGAGCCCTTCTCGCGCAAGTGGTGGAAGTGGCTGATCCTGACGGGCTTCGCTCTGTCGTGCGATATATCGACCAAGTACGTTGGTCTGTTCGCCTTCGTCACCATTGGATCGGCCGTTGCCATTGATCTGTGGGACCTCCTGGATGTCAAGCGCCCCGGGGGTGCTCTGACCCTGCACGAGTTCGGCAAGCACTTTGCTGCGCGCGCATTCGGCCTCATCATCATGCCCTTCATCTTCTACCTCTTCTGGTTCCAGGTGCACTTCGCGATCCTGTCCCGCTCCGGACCCGGTGATGATTTCATGTCACCGGAGTTCCAGGAGACGCTGAGCGACAACATCATGCTCCAGAACGCCGTCACTATCGAATACTACGACCAGATCGTGCTGAAGCACAAGGAGACGAAGGCCTATTTGCACAGCCACCCGGACAAGTATCCTCTCAGGTACGACGATGGTCGTGTTTCCAGCCAGGGCCAGCAGGTCACCGGCTACCCCTACAACGACACCAACAACTGGTGGGAGATCATTCCCCTTAACGACGACAAGAAGCTCGGCCACGTTGTGCGAAACCACGACCTCGTCCGGCTCCGCCACGTTGTGACGGACACCATACTGCTGTCGCACGACGTCGCATCTCCCTACTATCCTACCAACCAGGAGTTCACCACTGTACCCCTGGACCAGGCGTATGGCGACCGCCTCCAAGACACCCTCTTCGAGGTCAGAATCGAGGGCGGAAAACCGAACCAAGAGTTCAAGAGCGTGTCGAGCCACTTCAAGTTCATCCACAATCCTAGCAAAGTCGCCATGTGGACGCACACGACACCTCTGCCGGAATGGGGCTTCAAGCAGCAGGAAATCAACGGCAACAAGCAGATCGCGCCCAGCTCCAACGTCTGGCTCGTGGAGGATATCCCGTCCATCCCAGCGGATAGCCCCCGCCGTGCCAAGCCGGAGAAGAAGGTCAAGACGTTGCCGTTCCTGCGCAAGTGGTTCGAGCTGCAGCGGTCTATGTTCTGGCACAACAACCAGTTGACCAGCAGCCACCCCTACGCCTCGCTGCCCTACCAATGGCCCTTCCTTCTGCGCGGCGTCAGCTTCTGGACACAGAACGAGACGCGCCAGCAGATCTACTTCCTCGGCAACCCGATCGGCTGGTGGATTGCAAGCAGTGTGCTGGCCATCTACGCCGGTATTCTTGCGGCGGACCAGTTCTCGCTCCGCCGCGGCATGGATGCCTTGGATCATCGTAAGTCTTCTCTTTCCCCTTCATGCGGCAAAACAAATGCTAACAATGACAGGCACGCGCTCGCGCCTTTACAACTCCACCGGCTTCTTCTTCCTCGCCTGGGCAACGCACTACTTCCCCTTCTTCGTCATGGGCCGACAGCTCTTCCTTCACCACTACCTGCCTGCGCATCTCGCGTCGTGCCTCGTGACGGGCTCATTGGTGGAATTTGTCTTCCAGACTGAGCCAGCCGAGAACGACCTGAACTACCAAGCTGCCAAGTCGGGCAAGAAGAACACCGCGGTGACGGCGGTGCCTAAGAAGCATCTGACGGCACGGGAGCGCTTTGGCAGCCAGAGCATGCTGCCGAGCTGGATCGCCGCCGCTGTCATCTTGTCTCTGGTGGCGGCCGGCTGGTACTTCTTCTTACCGCTGACGTACGGCTATCCTGGTCTGTCGGTCGACGAGGTGCTGAGGCGGAAGTGGTTGGGATACGATCTACACTTTGCCAAATAGGCGGGCGGACTTCACTAAGTTTCGCAACGGAAGATCTCTGCGGTTGGGGGGTGATCTGTTGTACGATTAGTGATCAAGTCCATATTACGGGAGCTGGCGCTGACCAGCTGATAGAATCGCTAATTGGTGGGTGGCGAGGTTGGGGTCTTATATGTCGGAACAGGAAAAGAATATCAATGCGTCTGCAAGAGTGACTAACGGTCTGCACCGGCGCTCATGCTTATATAGAAAGTGGATGGTCGTCACCTACTTAGGCTCGTATATCATATCAACCTATCCTAACTCTCTCACACCTCTTGCAACTGGGACCCTCGGCAGAACGCTCCCTTGTACAATAAACCACCTTCAGAGCACACTTTTGAGGTCACCCCCATAGTTAATCCTCCTCAGCAGTGACCTATTAAGCTCCTTGATGTTCTTAACCCCCGCCAGCCCCATGCTCTGGTCAAAATCCGCCAGCAATCCAGCGAGCACATGCCTCGCGCCCTTCTGTCCCGCAATCCCCAGCCCATAGATCACCGGCCTGCCCACAAACACCGCCTTCGCGCCCAAAGCCAGAGCCTTCATGATATCCGTGCCCGTTCGGATGCCGGAGTCGAACAGCACCGTCATCTCCTGTCCCACCGCATCCACGATCTCGGGAAGCACCTCGAGACTCGGCACCGCCCCGTCCAACTGCCTGCCGCCGTGGTTACTGACGACAATGCCATCCATCCCGCACTCCTTGGCCCTGACGGCATCCTCGACACTACAGATCCCCTTAAGCAAGATCGGACCCGCCCCCCACATCTCCCGCAGCTCTTTTAACTCGTCCCAGCTATGCGCGTCGCCCGAGAACACCTCGCTGATCCACGCCCTGCTCGCGGCCACGACGTTGTCCTCGACCTTCTCCCCGCCGGACTCCTCCTCGAACATCTTGCGGAAGACGGGGTCGCTGAGCCCGAGCTGGCAGCCCTCCCCCTTCATGAAGGGGAGGAAGCCCGTGTCGAGGTCGGCGGGCCGCCAGCTCAGCGTGAAGGTGTCCAGCGTCACCACCAGCGCCGTGCACCCGGCCTTCTTGGCGCGGGACAGCAGGCTCGCGGTGATCCGGTTGTCTCGCGGGCGGTAGAGCTGGTACCACCTCGGCGCCCTGGCCCCCGCGGCCGCGGCATCGGAATAGTTATCCGATTCCGCGAAAGCTGCGTCGGCCGCGGCGGCGACGTCCTCGATGGAGGTGCTCGAGGCGGTGGAGTAGACGAAGGGGACGCCGAGGTCGGCGCACGCGGAGGCGACGCCCACTTCCCCGTCGGGGTGGTAGGCCTTCTGGACGCCCACGGGGGCCATGACGACGGGGGAGTCGTAGGTCTGGCCGAAGAGGGTTACTTTGAGATCGCGCGGGACAGTGGGGCGGAGGAAGTGGGGGACTAGCTTGAACTGGCGGAAGGCGAGGCGGTTGGCGTGCATGGTGGCCTGCTCGCCGGCGCCGCCGAAGACGTAGCCGAAGCCCTGGGGGGACATCGAGCGGCGGGCCTGCTCCTCGAGCTTGGCTGGGTCGGTGGTCGTGGGGACGAGCTCGCCGGTTAGGAGGGCTTTGGCGTAGATCTCGATCTGGTACTGCGCGTAGGGGGGCCGGCCTTCTTGGGCGCGGGAGTTGGTGGGGTCGTTTGGGTTGGACATTGTGGGCGGTTGTGATGGGGAGGTTTGAGACCACGGGATGAAAGGGGTGTTGTGTAATGAGAGGGGGTGGTGCGGAGAGAGCAGGAGAGTAGAAGCGGGAGACTGATGAAGCTTCAAGCTGTGTCTCGATCGCGGGTGGGTTGAAGGTGTAAGCTAGATCTCATGCGGGTGAAGCTACAGGAGGCGAGGGGAAGATGCCTCGGCGCTTTTGGTTTCTGGTTTGGGCTGTTCAATAGCCTGCGTCATGTTACCCCAGAACCCCAGATATAACTGTGGTACTACTTTAGCGCCGCAACCCTCACCCGAGCATCTTGGCAATGGCGCCGTCCCGGACCTTCGGCGCCCGGTTGAACGTGGGGCACGGCCGCGCGAGGCTCCGGCGGTATTTATGCTAGAGTCTAGTCCGATGTCTTACTGATGGCGTGCAGTGAGAGGCCTGGTTAGAAGTGTGAGAGGATTGATTGCGAGGATGCCTTTGGCGAGTCCTCTATATTTCGCCTTAACACCAGAGGGCAACACCGCAATATAGCGTAGGAAAGTTGATTACATACGTGTTAGCACAGTATATGTAGCCAGGACGACCTGATTCTTTGAAAAGTCGGGCACGTTGAATGAAGTATGCTGACCTCGCTTGCGGCTCTGGCGTACGTAAGGTTGCCTGTCCGGCGTCACCGTGATGTACAGTCCTACATCAAATCAATTATCGGCTCTGCTATCAATTGACACACTAGGTTCGCTGGTCCTGTGGTATGATCGAGAGGTAATGACTTTCACCGGTTCAAGTAAGCGTTAGCCCCTGGTGACGGCCAGATTCCCAGTGGTCATGCGTTCAGTCCCCGGCGGACCTATCTTCTTTGCCTGTTTATACCTACGTGCTCAACCTTTACTTCTAAGCATAAACCTCCGATGACTGTCTCTATCTGCATCCAAACATGCTCGTCCTCATATCTCCCCCAGAATACTCCTAGCAGCAACCACTCGCCCGGGATCCCGCGCACAAACCCTCGCCAACTCCCTAGCCCTCTCCCTCATCTCCCTAGCATCATCCCCGAACACGGCCCGCATCAGGACCGGCGCCAGCTCGGCCGCCACGCATCTCGGTCTAGCGGTCTTGTTCCCCCACAGCCCTATACCCAGCAGCTCGGCCCTGTTGGTGTAGTCGAAGCAGTCGATCCACACCGGGAGCACGACCTGCGGCACGCCCGCCGCGACGGCTTCGAGGAAGGAGTTGGCGCCGCCGTGGTGCACCGCCCAGATCAGGCCGGGTTCGGAGAGGAGGGAGGAGGGCTCCGGGACGAGCCAGGGGAGGATGCGGACGCGGTCGGCGGCGAGGTGCTCGCCGAGGATGAGGGCGATGGAGGTGTTGTCGTAGAGGGGCGGTTTGCGGGTTAGCTTCCAGAGGACGCGGAGGCTTGAGAGGGCGAGCTTGGTGTCTGATGTATTGGTATGCTGGGAGGCGACTTCGAGGAGGTGGTTGATTGAAATCGCGATCTCGACGGCTGTGCGCTCCGTGGTCTTGGCGTGAGTGCCGAGGTTGATGTACACTGTTGGGCCGCCTGCGATCCAGTCCGCGAGCGAGCGGTCTACTTCTGCTACTGATGGTGCGGGACGGATCATCGGTCCGCAAGGGATGATGTGTGGTGGGATCTTGGTGAGGGGGAACTCGACCTCGGGCAAGTTTGCCACGAGGTACTTGACCCCCGGTGGCGGTCGCCGGTTCAGGTCGTCGAGGGTCACCATTTTGCCGCCCGTGTGAGCTTTGACGTAGTCGTTCACTCGCTTGTGGCGCTTGTCATAGCGGCAGATTACTATGGCGAGTGAAACGTAGTAGACGTTGAAGAGGATGAGATACCATGGCAGGGGAAATGGTAGCCCTGACGCAACACTGTAAACCGGTTAGCAATCCGCTGCGACGTTGCGTGATGATGGTCGATCAGACTGAACTTACCATGGATACTTCCAAAAGACCTCCCCAGCCGGCTGAAATGGCATGGCAAAGTCCTTGATGGTATTCGGCGCTAAGACAAGAAACCTCTCTCCGATGTGGCGGCACGCCGTTATGGCAGGCGTAAAGGCAGGGTCGATAGCTATTATGTCTGGCTTCACAGCCTGCAGAACCTCGATGACCGATCGGTAGATCTCGACATACTCCGGTCCGGTCCACGGCATCGTCGTGTGCAGACATATCCGGAGAAGCGTGGGCATGTCCAGGAACTTCGGCTTCCTGCCCTCGAGACCCGAGTTGAAGACCTCGTCTTGCGGGTATGCTGTCTTCATGTCGACGCCCTTGAGCCGGTGGAACGTGATGGCTCCGTCGAAGAGTAGCTTGACCGTCTTTTCAATTGCTGGGAAGGAAGCGAAGTGCACGTCGCACCCCCGCTGGATGAGGGCATGGCTCGTGGCCACGAAGATGTTGGACTGGCCATGCTCAGCGTTGGTGAAGAGGAGAACCTTTCTGCTTAAACGACGCATCTTCCACCAAGGGTTACACCAGGCTCATATAAGCAGGCTCCAGGCATAGATATTGCAGATCAACGACACAAGAACAGCCAAGGCTTGGTGCCAAGGCATGTCCGATGTCTGGCGAGATATATATGAGATCTACATCTGCCGTCTTTGGTCATCCTCCCCCCGGATTGCGAGATTCGATATATTGGGAAAACTCGTCATCTTCTTCCTTTCATAACAGCACAGCACGGCATCGAATGCCTGAGCACACATTTACCTAGGAACGGGGGAAATTCCAGCAGCTAGTTCGTCCACCGGTACTCACATATGGAGTTAGAAAAGTCGAAATGCGCCTGTCGTAAGCTAGTATATTAAGGTTTCTTAACGCCCAGGACACATGGCAACTCTGCCGAAAGCACGCCAGGGAGGTCTGGCTGGCTAAGTTGCGGCTATATCATAGAAACACGTAAACAAGCGGGAATGCTTAACAAAGAAGAACATGACGACAAGCGTGCATTCAAACAATCACTATGCGAGCTTATGCACGAAGGGTAGAAAGCTTGAGAGAAGTAGAAAACGGCGGAGTATCATGTAGACGAGCAGTTCACTGGGACTGGGAGAGATGTCCCCTGAAGAATCAAGGCTTCCAACCGGGCGCAACAATAAGCTGCTGTTCTTGATAGCACCCGAACTGGATGTGATAGACCTTGGGGACAGGACAAACGTATAAGATATCCAAAGATATGGCAAGTGTCTAGGAAGCAGGAGAGAGGCGATGTATGCTGTTACAAAAACCAGATTAGAATCTGCGCGCCAGATACATACCACAGTGCGGTCCGGTGCCGCAGGAGACTGCTCCAAGGACTCTGATTGACGTTGAAAACGGCTTCCGGGATGAGGACCCAATGTTGGACTCGATAAGACACACCTTGGGAGGACAAGCGAGTGCAGTTGAGGGAGGAACTCGAGCAAGCCAAGTCCGAGTCATGTTGCGCTTAGCAAGCTAGCGGACCGGACCGTAGTGGTATCCACGCGTCTGCGGTCTGCGGGGTCGATGACGACGCAGTGCCTTATCGCTCTGCCAGGCATCAGATAAGACAACTAATCTTGGTAATCAAGCCCTGCGATATAACGACAGTGACAATACCGGAAGTGCTTCCATGGTGTGATCTCTCCATCGAATTTCATCATCCAAACACCGCAGAATCTCAACCTCGCATCGGTAGTGAAAATAAGCTTCTAACAGTGGACCATGTCCGACCCGCAGGCCAGCGCCGGGCCATGCCGGTCTCGCGTCATCTTTGATCGCATCCGCGCGGCCGCCGCACCGGCAACCGCACTGCTGCAATCTTCGACTTACGGGCCCATCTCATCCGTACCGCGCACATCAGCAGACCGCCTCACTCAGACGGACGTGTGTCCCAGTGTATTCCCCGACGAGCCGATCCCCGCGTCCGCTCTGCCCGCGGCAGTAGCGCCAAAGACCGTACTCTACCTAGCCTATGGGTCCAACCTGTGCGCCCAAACCTTCCGAGGGCAGCGCGGCATCCGGCCCCTGTCGCAGATCAACGTCTCCGCCCCGTCCCTCCGTCTAGTCTTCGATTTGCCGGGGCTGCCCTATGTGGAGCCGTGTTTCGCCAACACGGCGCCCCGAAAGATCCCCAAGCTGCCGGACCCGCCGAAGCTGCCGCCCGATCTGCCGCATCCGCCCATCAACCCTCCGTCTACTGACTCTTCTCGGGATGAGGAAGGTAACATCAAAACCCTCCCCGGTGACCCCATCTGGGACAAGGGCTTGGTGGGCGTTGTCTACGAGGTGACGCCCGAAGACTTCGCCAAGATCGTCGCGACTGAGGGCGGGGGCGCGAGCTACGCCGACATACTGGTGCCGTGCTTGCCGCTGCCGCCGCGGATGTCGGTGCCGGAGAAGCCCGGGTGGCCCGAGCTGCCCAAGATGTTCGTCGCGCACACGCTCTACGCGCCGAGGCTGCCGGGACCGGGCAAGCCGGGGAATGGGGAGGATGACGGGGAGGGAGATGGGGGAGACGGGGGTGACGACGACGACGACGGCAAGTGGAAGATGCCGGGCTGGATGAGGCGCTGGGCGAGGAGGCTTGTCCTGCCTGTCCGCAGGCCGGATCAGGATTATGCGCAGCCGTCGGCGAGGTATCTTAGGCTTATCAGGGACGGGGCGAGGGAGCATGAGCTGCCGGAGGAGTATCAGAGGTATTTATGGGAGTTGCAGCCGTACACGATTACGGCGATGCGACAGAGGGTGGGCATGGTGATCATGATCTTATTGTTCGGGCCGCTGTTCCTGCTTGTTGGGCTGGGCGGTAAGCTGTTCGCTGACGAGACCGGGCGGGTGCCGAGGTGGTTGGCGGTGTATATGACTGTTGTGTTGAACTTGGTCTGGATCACTTACGATAGCACGATCAAGCCGGTTTTTGGGGACGGTGAGAGAACGCAGAAGAAGAATCGTCATGACAACGGCCGGAGGAGACCCTTGTGGCTGAGACGCGGATGCGCGGGTGTCGATGAGGAGATGAGTTGATGGCCGGATATCGTATCCATGACGGTTTCGCACCTCTTGATAGGATTGAAAATGGGTATCAATGTTGGCCTTCATACACGTTATAGCCTGCTTGCTAAGGAGTTACATGAAGCGTTTAGCTTTCATTAAACCTAGAAAAGCGCGCCGTCCTCTGTTAACCGCCCCTCAACCATATCATCGCTTGACTAGCTCGAACTCGGCGCCCAGCAGATATTCCATATGCCGTATGCTGTCCGTTCCCAAGAGTTCAACCGACGCAGTTGCCAGCTACAGCGGCTCCGGGCACAAGCCTCATATAATCGCCACTGAAGCCCTCCAATTTCCGCTCCTAAGCGCCAACCGCAGCATCGCCGTTCGTCTTGCTAACGCTATACGGCTTGAAGAAGTCGGGGTCGTTGGCCATCTCCTCTTTGACCTGTTTCACACGACCGTTAGCAATGCCCCTCAATTCTACAAACCGATCACACGCGTGCAAGAGGGATACTCACAATATCCAGCCCGCCTACCAGCTCGCCGTCCACCCACAGCTGCGGATACGTCGGCCACTCGGCAAACTCCTTGAGCCCCTGCCTCACCTCGTCGTCGGCCAGGATGTTGAAGAAGCCGTACTTGACGGCCTGCTCGCGCAGTATCGCCACCAGCTGCCGGCTGAACCCGCACTGCGGCGACGACGGCGTGCCCTTCATGAACAGCATCACCGGCGCGGCGCGCACGAGCTCGCCCAGCCGCTTGAACAGCTCCTCTTTCTTCTTCTCCGGGTCCGTCTCCTCTGCCTGCTCTACCTCGGGCTGTGACGCCTCTGCTGCTGCTGGTGTGGGCTGGGACGTGGTCGCTGAGGAGGAGGATGGGGCGGCGGCGTGCTTCTCGATGGCGGCGCGGACCTTGACGGCCGAGGAGCCGGACACGGTCTCGAGGACCTTGCCGTCGCGGATGAGCACGAGGAAGGGCACGGCCGTGACGTTGTATGTCTCGCTGATGTCGGAGAGGTCCTCGGCGTTGATGGACACCCAGGAGGTGGTGGCGTCGGGCCCGGAAGGGTAGCCGGCCGCCAGGGTCGAGAGGACGGTCGCCATTTGCGCGCAAGGGGCGGCCCAGGGGGCATGGAAGGAGACGATCAAGAGGGTCGAGGCGGGAAGGGAGGCGAGGTGGGATTCCCAGTCCTGGAGGGAGGTTATTTCTTTGATTGTCGACATTGTTGGTGCTGCCAGTGGCGCTCGCGCTGCGAAGGCAGGAAGGTTGTCGATACCGTGAGGATGAGTGAGAGGTCAGCTTGATGCCTGGATCTGGGATGCCTGTTGTTTTACTGATCACTTTGCTGCTGACAATTCCGGTCGCGGTGGAAGGCCGTTTTTCTGGAGAGAGGTCGAGTTGCCCCTCCGATCCGGGACCCGCTAGCGTAAGAATGCGCAAACTGATCTGATTGGCTGGTCATTACTTACTCCAGGTTGCGTCATTTGGGACTTGGTTCATCTCAGACAACCGATGAGTTCAACTCTACTGTAGTAGTGTATAGGTTTGCTGAAGTAAGGTACGATAATGCAAGGCAGGTTGCAATGTTCCTCTAATGGTAGCTAAGGTATTGTAGGATCAGTAGAATAACTGTAAAGACCCTACCATGAAGCGTCTACATGTGTGCCATTGGTAACCTGCAGAAAGGATCCTAGCGATCGGCGACTCCTCCAATACAATGGATGCAATGCTGTCCACGGCTGTGAATGTGATTTCTGTACATATATGCATTATTTAAACCCTTCAATGTTCTTCTTCCTCATCATCAACAAGAGACGACATGTCACGAGATCAGCCGAGGTGAGCTCGGTGTGTCTGACTTTTGACCATTTTCTGGACTTTGACCCCGCCATAATCACAAGCTAAGAACACCTTGCTGGAATGTGGTCAGCGCTGGCAAAAAAAGGACACCAACGTCATCGGCTTCCCTCGGTTCGAAGCTAGGCGCGCTCAGCATCGGGCTAGACCGAAGTGACCAAAACAGGGGATAGAAACACAATTCGGACCGTTCAAGAGAAAGCACGAGGATTTCAGCTTGCCTGTGGTCCAGATTGTCCTCGGTTGAAAGAATCTGTGTCTGGTGCTAGATTTATGCTTTATCTACGTCTGACTGCCCGGAGTCAGCTCAGCACATTGTCGTTCAGCCTCACCTCCACAACCTCCACTGTCCTCAACAAAACTGCCTTGGTCCAACAATCCTGCCAAGCCTTCCTCTCTCCTGCCAGACCTTTGGTTTCTGTCACCGTCCCTCCCCCTTGCTTGTTTACACGTCACTGCCGCCCATATTCAACCGCATCCGTCAAGATGACAGCCACATCGAACCTCGGCGACCACGCCAAGAAACACAAGGTCACCGTCGTCGGCTCCGGCAATTGGGGCAGCACCATCTCCAAGATCGTCGCCGAGAACACGCGGGAGAACCCCGACCTGTTCGAAGAGACGGTGCAGATGTGGGTGTACGAGGAGGAAGTCCTCATCACCAAGAAATCGGCGCACTACGACGCGTCCAACCCGGACAAGAAGTACAAGCTCACCGAGCTCATCAACACCCTCCACGAGAACGTCAAGTACCTGCCCGGCATCGCCCTCCCCACCAACGTGGTCGCCAACCCCTCCCTCCAGGACGCCGTCCGCGACAGCTCCATCCTCATCTTCAACCTGCCCCACCAGTTCATCGGCAACGTGTGCAAGCAGCTCAAGGGCCACATCCTGCCCTTCGCGCGGGGGATCAGCTGCATCAAGGGCGTCAACGTGACGGACGACGGCGTGAGCCTCTTCAGCGAGTGGATCGGCGACGGGCTGGGCATCTACTGCGGCGCGCTGTCGGGCGCCAACATCGCCTCCGAGATCGCGGCGGAGAAGTGGTCCGAGACGACGATCGCGTACGACCCGCCGCCCATGGACAGCAGCCGCAACCCGACCCCGAGGAGCCGGAGTCCGGTGCAGCCCGGGTTCGACCTGAGCATCACCGCGGTGGACGGGGACGGCAACATGGTGCACAGGGACGCGCGGGGCCGGGCGAGCAAGACCACCCTCACGCCCGTGCCGCCCGAGTACCCGCCGCTCGACCACGAGACGTTCTCGAAGCTGTTCCACAGGCCGTACTTCCACGTCAGCATGGTGTCGGACGTGGCGGGGGTGTCGCTGGGCGGCGCGCTGAAGAACATCGTCGCGCTCGCCGCGGGATTCGTCGACGGCCGCGGCTGGGGCGACAACGCCAAGGCGGCCATCATGCGGGTGGGCCTCATGGAGATGGTCAAGTTCGGCAAGGAGTTCTTCGGGGAGACGGTCTGCACGGGGACCTTCACCGAGGAGAGCGCGGGCGTGGCGGACCTGATCACGTCGTGCTCGGGCGGCAGGAACTTTAGGTGCGCCAAGATGGCGGTCGAGAGGGGCATCAGCGTCGAGGAGGTGGAGAGGACGGAGCTGAACGGGCAGATGCTGCAGGGTACGTCGACGGCGAGGGAGGTGAATAGCTTCCTGAAGGCGAGGGGGAAGGAAAAGGACTATCCCCTCTTTACGGCTGTTATTGGTGAGTATACCTAGTTTCCCGGTATTCTAGGTGCCGGTAACGGTTGCTAACGTGTTACAGGCATTCTGGATGGCAAGTACAGTGTCGATGATATCCCGTCGTTGGTGGCCAAGTCGGTGCATGTCAATGTTAAGAACTAGACGCGCGCTGTACGTCGTGATAGGACTTTCATTCGCACGGTTCGAATCGGGGTTAACAGGGTATTACTGGTCGGGGAACCGGCCGGGTCGCTGGTGTTACTGGGATATCCAAAGGCGGAGGTTGAACAGGCAGAATATTCTCTTGCATTAATGCGGCGTATTTAGTATACCTGAGCACGTAAATGAAGTCAGGTTGGGTATCCGTTTTGATTTGAGTTTTGCTACCTGGGTCCATGACGGAATGACCAGGCTGAAGTTGACAGTCGGAGGTCACGAGAGGTCACGAATCATACCAAACACTATCCTCGGGCGCAGCCCCTTTCGTCAGCTCCTCCACCGGAACCTCGCATAGCCGTGCATTCGCCTCCGGCAGCGTCCAGTTCCCCAGCATATCCAGCCGGCTGACAAACTGCATCGCCATACCACTTTCGGAATGCCAGGCGAGATGACAGTGAAAAAGCCACACGCCGGGATTGTCCGCCACGAAGCGTATCAGCGTCCACCCGAACCCCTCGACGGTGGCCACGTCCCTCCGCGCCGGATTGGCTACCACCGTGTCATTGCCGGCGTCGAGCAACCCCTTCCCCTCTGGTCGGAGTCCCAGGCTCTCGTAGCCGGGGAAATAACCGTGTCCCGCACCCAGGACAAAGAACTTGTGCCCATGGAGGTGGAAAGGGTGGTTGCCCTCGTCGAAGTTCTGGAGGACGACGTCCACGACTTCCGGGCCGGAGTGGGATATTACCAGCTCGGTGGCCGGGTCGAAAGCGAGGGTGTTTGGACCCGGGGCAAGGTAGGAGGCGTTGCCGGATGAGAGGCCGGCGAGGACGCGGTGGAGGGTCGGGGAGGCAAGGTCGGGTCTGTAGGAGGATGCGTTGAGCTTGCCACGCTCGAGACGGTAGGATCCGATCTCAACGCTGAGGCGGAGGTGGTAAGAGTGGTCAGCCGAGGCGGGCGCTGGGAGTGGTGGGACGGGGGTGTAGGTGGTTTGGGTGTTCATGTCTTTGCATTCCACGGCGTGGTTGCCGTTGGGGTTGGTGGAGGGGAGGAGGGGCGCTGAGGGAGAGGTTGGTGGGCTGTAGCGGACGATGGCTTTCACTTCCTGGAAGCCCTCGTCTGGGGCGACGTTCTCGCCGAAGCAGTGCTTCATCATTCGGGCTCTGAGCCAGTAGCTGTCCGGGGATGATGATTGGTTGGTCGATAGGACGACGCTGTACCGCTGCCCTGGAGCGACGATGATGCTGGATTCGGGGGCGGGGGAGATGTTGGTGCCGTCGATCTCGACGATGGGCAAGGAGCGGTGCTCGTCTACGGTGAGCTCGAACCAGGCAAGGGCGCCAACGTTGATTACCCGTAGTCGGTGGTTCGCGTTGGGTGCGAGGTCGAGTGATGCGAAGGCGGCGGTGGATGAATCGCATTGGCGCTCTGGGTAGAGAGAGCAGTCCACCTTGTTGGCGCCGTTGATCAGCGCACCGTCAGGCGCCGGCGCGCCTTCATAGCCAGGAGACAGTTTCTTCCTCAGCAGGCCGCTCGACAGGTCGTAGTACCAGTCCTGCACCAGGACCACACGATCCGAGGCGTAGGGCATCTCCTGTGTTTGCGGCTCGTCTCTGGCGTGGACAATCAAGGGTCCCATCAACCCATCTAATGCCTGCGTCGCTTGGTGTGCGTGGTAGAAGTAAGTCCCCGCCTGGCCGGCGACGGTGAACTCGTACCGGAATCTACCGCCAGGCGCAATCGCACACTGGGTGACACCCGGCACGCCGTCCATGTGATTGGTGCCATTCTGATAAATGCCATGGAAATGGATGGCAGTCGCGTTGATGCCACGGTTCTCGACGTTGACCACAATGGTGTCCCCTTCGTTACACCTGATCAGTTCGCCGGGAAACAAGCCATTGACGGTCAACATCGGGCGAAAGATGCCATCCGGGTTCGCATCGATCTCTTGGATAGTCCAATAGTACTCTCGGACTTGTGGCGGCGCTTCATAATCCCAGTCTAGGCCAAGCACGTATTCCGAACTCGGCCTGCGGAAGCCCCGTGGTGTATCGTCTCCAGCCCTGTTGCGCATGTACATTCGGATCAAGATGACCAGAGCACCGGTGAGAACCATGGCGAGAACGCCCAGCGCGAAAACGATCCATGCCGATCGCCGACTTAGCTTGACACCTAGCAACGGCACGTCCTGCCACTCATCCTCGCTCAGCTCGGCGGCGGGTAACAGCCGGTCACTGGGGTTGACGCCGTCTTCACTGTCCTGAGGTTTCTCTTCCAGCTCGTGCTCCTCAGCCCCGGCTCTCTCGCCGCGAGGAGACTCCGACCGGATGGGTCTGTATTCAGATGTCGACACCATAGCGCAAGCACCTCGAGGCTGATGGCGCAGATCTGCGGTCTCCTACGACACAAGTACGCTCCGCCAAGAATGAGTGTTCGTGAGCTCGCTGCTCATCTTTGACTGCCGCCGTCAGCGCATCGCATCGAAGCAAGGTACTGGGAAGCTCGGATTGATGTCTCAAAAAGCAAGTAGAAATGAGAATAGAATCTTGATGGCAGATCCAGATTGATCTGGCGATAGCGTTGCATAAGAGGAGACGATGCTACGTTTGATACAAACGTCCCCTCGTGGTGAGCCGCGATGATCTGGTTGGTCAGAGAGTATTGGTGGGTGGACAAGGGGGCGGCGCATTTTAGGTTAGACGTAGTACGTACGAATACAGTAGATACATGCACGAACTACGGGGATCGTGAAAAGGGCACGTGCTCGAATTGGCAGATCAATCCTGTCGTCCATGTATTCCAGTAGGAGTATCACAGCCCTCGCATGGTGCATAATCCATCGTCAATGACATACATTTTGGTCTAAGTCTTGTCGAAGGATCCAGGAAGGAGTGGACGTGTCCTTCTGATCCCAGAGGACGCTCCAGCAGCGTTTCGGCGGGGCACAGCCAGCATGCAAATCGGGGCATCCCGGCCAGCCGTCGTGACAGTCCTCCGTTTCAGGGGACCATCTCGGAAGCAATGCCACGAGAGACTAGGTGTGGTGCCATGGCTGATCGCAGGCCGTCGGATGTCTAGCAGCTCGCTATCATCAACGGCATGCTTGTAGTTCGGAGAAACAAGAGAATGCCTGATGTCTGCCAATGAGGTGACGAGGAGGATGGAATCTTTCGATAAGGCCAAGCCGAGCGCATAGGCGCGGCTCTTCGCTAGCCTGGCTAGTCCAGCTTTAAAGTTATCTGCCAGCCAAGGAGAGGCTGTGAAACTCGCCGATCTGATGGGAGTTAAAAGCAGCAGTGACGCCGTAGCGGCATCGTGCAGCACCTGATATAGTTATGACTCACCACCCACTGCAGGTCTACCGTCGATGGTGCCAATCTGAGACGGTGCGATGAGCCTATTCGCTGGATCCATGATATTAAGGAACTCCTGCATGAGTCGGATTTCGTAAGCTTGTAGCTGCCTGATCCGATACCAAAGTACGCGTTTTCTGTAGTAACCCTACGCCATACAAGGTACCTACCTACCTGTATTGAGCATTGTGCGACGATGATATGCGTTTGCTTTGTTCTGACTTCAGTGTCGATATCAAGACCTGGATTCGCTGCTTGTTCCATCACCAATGCATTAATAATGTAACAATCTAGTGATGCTGTGCAATGGCGGCCCTTGGAGTAAGAATTGCTTCGTACACTTAGCGATTGCAAATACATTGCAGCTTGACCGTAGTAGACTTGTCTGTTGTAGCGGTCTGAATTCCTTCGGGGATCGTCTCTTAACCCCGTGTGGCATGGGTTGCCAAGCCAAGCGTGTCCCGCCGCCAAAAGCACCACCCCTCTGGTTTGCGACAAAGACATCTCAACGTGATCTGCATTCTTGCACCTCGCGACAGCCTCTTTTCTTCCTTTTCTCCATCTCCGCAATCCCCACGGACTTCTTGCCTCCCGCAAGTCGATTATCCCCTGGTGCTGCATCGGACGGTCAGATCCCATCGGTTCATACGGAGCTCTGCAACATCAATCCTCTCGCCGTGCTTGCACATAACCTGAATTGCTGCGCGGCGCACAACCCAATTGTCATTTGCGCAAGCTGCTGTTAGCTGTAAGTCCCTTCCGTCTTTCCGTGCCTAGACATTGCCAGACACTCATGCGTCGTCAACAAGGTGCAAAGTGTCGCTCTCGAAGGGCATGCCGAAGGGAAGATGAGGCTAATGGATGCTAGAAGCGAGGATCTGCTCCCTCGGGACCTCTGTCGCAGGTATAATACATGATTTTACACCTCCACTCGACCAATCCGCTACTCGACGCCCTATCCGCCAGCTTATTTCGACCTTCGTTGCTCGGTGGAGGCTTGTATTACGACCTTCGGAAAGAATACCTCGTCGCATCGCAAATCGCATCGTCCATACCACGAGTTTGTCTACGCACCCAGCAGGCTGCTAGGTTGCTACGCCGAAGATAAGCTGGATTGAGGATCTACATGCATTCCCCGAAGGCTTCATCGACAGTCAGCACTGGGTGTCAGTGATCTAGCCAACCTGATACCTTGGTTCCACAGAGGGTGACATTGGTATCTGTCCTTATTGGGATACGGATAACGGAATAGCATAATTCTGTCATTGGCGTGGGACGACTCTCCAGCCGTCAACGCAATACCGGGCAGGTCAATACCCACAGCAGGACCTCAAGATAGCGGAAGCTAGGCACTCGATCGCGCCCCTTGAGCCCGGGTGCTCAAGCCAGCTAAACGGGCACCATTTGCCGGATCTGTACTCGACCTTTACAGCTCCGTCGCGACCGACAAAGCTCTTTCCAGCATTTGGCTACATCTTGTTCGAATCTCGTAGCAATGACGCCCACCCCACCATCAACGACGCCCTCCTCGGGAGGTGGCCGCTCCCCAGAAGAGCAGTTTCGGGTTGTACGGAAGAGGAACAGAGTCCCGCTGAGTTGCTATCCTTGTCGGACACGAAAGTGAGTACAGCGCATCTGCCCTCTGACACCCCTTGATCGACGACGTGGCTAACCGGGCAACCAACAGATTGTAAGCTATTAATTGCACGTATTCGTGGTGATGCTGCAACTCACATACATGTCTAGGAAATGTGACAGGAGTCACCCGTGCAGCAATTGCGTTAAGCGTGAGGGTGCAGGAACATCTGCGTGTTCCTATGCCTCTCCGTCTAGCCGCAAAAAGAGTCAAAATCAAGGCGCTTCGAGCCCGGATGATATGCAGAACCGGATCGACAGACTAGAAGGTTTAGTGCTATCTCTGATGCATGGCGGCGCCAACATAGATCCGTCCTCAGCCGCAGCCGCCGCAGCAGAAGCTAATGCTAGAGCGGCGGCCACTACCACCTCGGCTACCGATAGCGGCTCGTCCGCGGCGCGACGCGACCAAGATGATGACGGAGCGATGAGAGACGAGGGGGACGAGGACAGCGATATCGAGGATGGCCTGGCTACCTCTCTCGGGATACTAAAAGTCGACACTGACCGCGGCAAGTCCATGTATATCGGACAGGAGCACTGGCACACCATCCTCGCCGACATCGCTGAAGTAAAAAACTACTACGTACAGCACAAGAAGGACCTTGAAAGGAACTACGAAAAGGTGAGGGCCAGCAAACCACAGGCGGCCAAGGAGGGACCGACGTTCCTGCTTGGCGCGACACCAGCAACGGACGTGGAGTTACGCGCCGAACTGCCGCCGAAATCAAGCGTCCTGACGCTGTGTGGGAGGTACTTCAACTCGATGGACAACGCGGTCAACATCATCCACGCTCCGTCATTCCATCAACAGCTGAAAGCCCACTGGCAGGATCCGTCCAAGTCTCCGATCATGTGGCTGGGCATGCTCTATTCGGTCTTGACTTTGGCTATGCTAAGTTACCACAAGGTCGGAGACGAGCCGCCGGAGTGGAAAGGGCGGACGCTAGAGCTGGCGGCTGAGTACCGGCTGCGCACCGTCCAGTGCCTGATGACGGGCGACTATACGAAGCCTAGCGAATACACGGTTGAGACGATGGTGCTGTACGTCTTTGGAGAGTATTCGTCTCGGTGGGACGCCGACCTGGCCTTGTGGCTGATCACCTCGCTCATCACGAGGTTGGCTCTGCGCATGGGATACCACCGGGATGGCAAATGGTTCCCTTCAATCAGCCCGTTCCAAGCGGTGAGTAATCCTTATTAAGTGCATGTCAACAGCGGAAACTGACTCCGACCAGGAAATGAGACGGAGAACGTGGGCGTTGGTAAGGATGTCGGACATCATGTTCTCTCATCAAGTTTCCCTCCCCAACATGATATCCGAGAACGACTGCGACACCGAGCTACCCAGCAATATCTTCGACGAGGAATTCGGCCCAGATACAAAGGTCCTGCCGCCGTCACGGCCCAAGGCGGAACCAACGCCCATCAGCTACATGATCTCCAAAATCCGCCTGTGCTTCGAGCTGGGCAACATCCTGGAGGCGACCGGCAGGGTGAAGAACCAGGTGCACTACGACGACATCCTCCGATTCGACGCCCGGCTCCGTGAACTAAGGGAAGAACTGCCGCCTCACCTGAAGATGCAACCGCTAGAAGGCTCCCACGACCCCTTGACCCTCATCATCGCGCGCTTCAACATCGACATACTTTACCTGAAGATCATGTGCCTCCTCCACAGGAAATACATGGCCCGCGCGCGCCACAACCCGCGGTACGCCCACTCGCGCCGCTCCGCCATCGAGGCGAGCATGGAGACGCTCAGGCACCTCGCCAACCTCCACCGCGAGTCGCAGCCGAACGGCAGGCTCCGGTCGATCAAGTGGTACGTGTCCTCCATCGCGACCAAGGACTTCGTCCTCCCGGCCATGCTGGTCATCCTCGACCTGCACTACGACAGCACGGCCGAGCGGTCCGGCCAGCCCCAGGACAACAACAGCCAGAGCCGGTACTTCTGGACGCCGCAGCAGCGGGGGGACATGATCCGCGCCCTGGAGGTCACGCAGTCCATCTGGGCCGGGCTGGCGGACGACAGCATGGAGGCCATGAAGGCGTCCAACATCCTGGACCTGATGCTCGAGCGCATCAAGAAGCCGCAGCCGCCGGCTTCTGCTGCTCCTCCCGCCGCCACGCCTGCGGCGGCGGCACCAACACCCGGCGACGCGTCGCTCCGGTCGGCGAACCTTTTTGACAGTGCGGACCTGCAGCCCGAGCACAGCGCGGCGATGACGCTGGGGATGCTGAGCGGGGGCGGCGTGAGTCCGAATACTGCGGCGGCGGTGGCGGCGTTTGGTGGGGCAGGGATACAGAGTCCCGGGGGCTCGACGTACCCGAATCCGATGGATCTGGGGATGGGAGGCGCGGAGCAGCAGGGTCTGCCGGACTTCACTTCCGGGATCTATGGTGGGCCCGTGAATCCGACGAGTCCGTTCTCGACTATGTTTGGGGCTCTGGGAGGGGAGGTAAGCGCGCCTATGGAGTTTGCGGGGGGCAATTTTGATTGGGTGAGTTTGACGTCTCTTTACTCTGGTGATGACGCGGTGGGAAGGGAGAAAGGGGGGTGTAGTGCCGATGTTGATGATGAGAGATGTGGCCGTTGCTGAAATCGGACCGTTACTGACGTTGATGATGTAGGACTCGCTTGAGAATTACACGCAGACGGCCAACTGGGGGACGGACCAGAGCTTCCAGTTCTTCCCTGGCGGTAGTACGGAGGAGCAGGCTGGGGGGAGCTCGGAGAGTAATATCTACACGCCGAGTAGCGGATCGAGTCGGCCGACCTAACTGTGACATATGGAGGCGGGAGATATAAAGTGCCAGCACCACACCACATCTGGGCTGAGATGATGTGGAGATTGCGGTATGCGATGTGAACTCTACGGGTTAGGGGAAAAAGGGTGTAAAGGACCTCAAGGTACTGTATCTACTTGGGATCATGGCTGGCTGGCTAGACGGGTTGGCTACTGTACTGTATTGTCGAGGCATGGCAATTACCCTTCTCACTCACGGTTCCGTGCGGAACCAGATGCTTGTAACTCCGGACTATTTGGCGCGTGGGCGAGACGTGTCCTTATCGGTCCGCGGTATATAATCTGTACGGATCAAGATGGCATCTACGGTCTGTCCATGGGCCCGGCTATCGACAGCTGGGTGTCCCCGCGTTTGCATGTCCAATCGGCGACATGTTGACAGCTTGAGACATCCACAGAGATGTCGGCATGTCTTCGGCACTGTGGGCGGGCCAGGCAAGAAAAAAAAAGCCAGAGAGTCACATTCGGTCCTTTCTGCCCGTATGGCTACATCGAGAGGAAGCAAAGGGAGGAGGTCCGAGGACGGACGACGCCATCCATCCCCACGTCGGCCCCGGCACTGGCACACGTGTAAGCGGGCGCCTGTGCGGGGGCGTCGGAGCGGCGCGAGGTTTCTGTATTGGGGAAGTGGACCGTGCGGAGCAGATCTTGGGGTGAGCGTCAGGTACCGAGCTGATTTGGTGGTGTGGGGGGTGGGGAGAAAGCGCCGTTTGTTGCTGCTGCATCGATGCGCACACGCACGCAACATGCACATGTACCCCGACGGATTGGAAAAAGGTGGGTTAGCGAAAAAGAGACAGATGGCGCGTTTAGGGCCGATAGAGAAGATGGATGATGCATAGTGGTATAACGTGGAGAGTTTGCCAGTTTTGTGACGAGTGCTGCAGACGAGATCCGTTTGCGGTCGTGGCGCCGGGCGCGGCTACCGAGTTCAGTTGGGTTAAGGCACGCCGGGAGATTTGGTTGTGGTTGGGTGGCCGGACGGGCCAGTTACACCACGATGGTGCAAAAATGCTGGCGCCTTCCAGACTTCCCCTTCCTTTGGGCTGACGGTACCCCTGTTTGAGGACACGCCCCCGTTTGCGAGCCTGCTGTCTTTATCTTTTTATATGTTGCGTATGCTCCCTTTATGCGCTCTTTGTCTCTGCTGATATGTATATCTTGCCATTCCCTCACTTTGTTCCCCATGTGATGGCTGGTCCATAGCTGGGTTCGAGGCCTCCTCAGTCACACTCCTTGCTCTCTCAAGCGGCAATCATGAGGCTCTTGTCACATTATCTCGTCGCCGTGCTGGCTTCGACCATGGCCCAACTGGCCTCGGGTCTCAGCGCGGCCGACTGGCGCCAGCAGTCCATCTACCAGGTCATGACGGACCGCTTCGCGCGGACGGACCTCTCCACTACGGCCACATGCGATACATCGGCGGCGGCATACTGCGGAGGCACGTACAAGGGGCTCATGTCGAAGCTGGACTACATCCAGGGCATGGGGTTCACGGCCGTCTGGATATCGCCCATCGTCGCGCAGATGAGTGGCAACACCGCCGACGGATCCTCATACCACGGCTACTGGGCGCAGGACATCTGGAGTCTGAACCCGTCGTTCGGCACAGCGGGCGACCTTATAAACTTGTCCGCCGCGCTGCACGCCAGGGGTATGTATCTCATGGTGGACGTCGTGACCAACCACTTCGCCTACAAAGGGTGCGGGGCCTGCGTCGACTACAGCATCTTCAACCCGTTCAACTCGGCGTCATACTTCCACCCCTTCTGTCTGATCGACTACAGCAACCAAACCTCCATCGAGCAGTGCTGGGAGGGCGACAACACCGTCAGCCTGCCGGACCTGCGCACGGAGAACTCCGCCGTGCGCGCTATCTGGAACGACTGGATCGCCCAGATGGTGGCGACGTACAGCATCGACGGCCTGCGCGTCGACAGCGTCAAGCACCAGGAGACGTCCTTCTGGGCCGGATTCGGGTCGGCGGCCGACGTGTTCATGCTCGGCGAGGTGTACAATGGTGACCCGAAACAGCTGGCGCCGTATCAGGATTACATGCCCGGGCTGCTGGACTATGCGAGCTACTACTGGATCACCAGAGCGTTCCAGTCCAGCTCCGGGAGTATCAGCGACCTGGCTTCTGGCGTGAACACGTTGAAGAGTATCGCGCGGAACACTAGTTTGTACGGGTCCTTTCTGGAGAACCACGACCAGCCAAGGTTCGCGTCACTTACCTCCGATATGGCCCTGGCCAAGAACGCGATCGCGTTCACGATGCTGAAGGACGGGATCCCGGTCGTGTACCAGGGACAGGAGCAGCACTACGCCGGTGGAGACGTGCCGGCCGACCGCGAGGCGCTCTGGTTGTCCGGGTACTCGACGTCTGCCACGCTGTACACCTGGATCGCGGCGCTGAACAAGATCCGCTCGAGGGCTATCGCGCAGGATGCGGGTTACCTGAGCTACCAGGCGTATCCGGTATATACGGACAGCAATAACATCGTCATGCGCAAGGGACGGGACGGGTATCAGGTCGTCGGGGCGTTCACGAACAAGGGCTCGAGCGGATCGTCTAGTTTTACGCTTAGCTCGTCGATGACAGGGTTCACGGCCGGCCAGGCGGTTGTCGATGTCATGAGCTGCACGACTTTCACCACCGACTCGAGCGGTGGTCTGGGTGTCACCCTGTCGGCGGGCGTTCCGAGGGTGTTCTATCCGAGTGCGAGGTTGAGTGGCTCGGGGATATGCGGCTCGGGTACAAGCACGACGACGGCAGCCACGATCACGACGTCGACGACTGCCAGCACGAGGACGGGGACGACGCTGACGACGTCGACAAAATCATCGACGACGTCGTCTACCTCCACGAAGAGTAAGTTGCCCAGCTGGGTTACGTATGCCGTTGCTTGAGACTGATAATCTCCGCAGCCAGCAGTTCCTGCACCGCCACATCGGTAGCCATAACCTTCAACGAGCTGGCGTCGACGTCCTACGGCGAGACAGTCAAGCTGTGAGTCCCTCCCCACTGTCCAGTGTAGTAACGCATAGAACTGACAAACTGCACAGCACTGGCAACATAACAGCCCTAGGCAGCTGGAACACGGCCAACGCGATCAGCCTCAGCGCGTCGCAGTATACCACCGGCAACCCGCTCTGGTCGGGGACCGTCTCGCTGGCTCCCGGGGTCGGGGTGCAGTACAAGTTCGTCAAGGTCGGCAGCTCGGGGAGCGTGACGTGGGAAGCGGACCCGAACCATACTTACTCTGTGCCCTGCGCGGCTGCTACTGTTAGTGGCAGTTGGCAGAGCTGATGGATGCCGGGTTGAGGCTGGGGTATGATGGGTTTAGTTCGTTGTACATATTTTGCATGCATACGACGTATTTATGGGAGGTAGAACGGATGGTATTAGGCGTTCTGGGTTTGTGTCTGAAGGTTCAATCAAAAGGAGGCCACATTCTCAGCTGGTTGGTAGCACGTGCCGGTATCCCTTTGCATGCGGTGTTGGCGAAGGAATGCGTCCAAGACATCGTAGCATTTTGTTGGTGTTGAACAGTATCGGCCAATCAGTTGGCCGGGAACAGACGCTTTGTTTCAAGCGCAGGGGCAAGGTTAACCAACCCCTGGCGCTACTGTTTCGCCAAGAAGTGGCTGCATGCCAAGACGGCACTTTGGTTGGCTGGACATGAGGGGTCCAGAGGGACGCTACTGTCCTATTGAGCCGCGTCGATGCCTCTCCGCCTTGACGTTGGACATCGCCTCCTGAACCTGACAGGCGGTGCAGCTACCCTGTTGGCAATCTTCAAGGGAGGGGGAGAGGGTTGAAGAAGGGAGACGTTCAAGAAGTCTTGAACATGCCGCCATTCCCAGGTGCTTTTCCCTTCTGTCCTCTTTTGTGTTCAGCTGCATTTGACGCCGTCTTTCCTTAGCCCCTCACAAAGCTGCTGGCCAGGTCACACTCTCTTGCAACAAATCACTGTCAGGTCACTCGCTCATTGCCGGGAGTCCTCGAGGTCAAAGACTTGCTCGGCTGCAATACTACTGTATGACTTGGTCTCTTGCAAAAGGCTTGCAGGTCGTCAGTTGGGTTAATTTATCAAAGTAGTACATGCATATATCTTTTACAATCGCTCCCTCCTTCAACTTTCACTTCAGTTCCGCCTTGCAGCAGAGGAATACAGATACCTTACCTTTCTTCATTTTCACCATCGACCTCAAACAAACCCTCACCCTTGAAGAAGCAACAACGCGCAATCTACAACTGGAATCCCACCAGTATCTCTATCAACAACTTCACCATATCGATCAACCTCACCACTCACTAGAATGTACTTCCTTCCCATCACCACCCTCCTCACCCTCCTCCTCGCCACCTCCCCATCCCTCTCCACCCCGACCCCCGCCCACCCCGCTACCATCCTCCCCCGCGGCGCCGGCGTCTCAACCCAAGCATCCGACATAATAGCCGCCATAATGCCTTCCTCCACCTCCTGCGCCTCCGCCGCGTCGGGCCCCTACGCGTCCGACTGCCGCACCAACGTCCAGGCCGCCGAGCCCCTCATCGCCGCCATGAAGGCCTACAACCTCACCACCGCGGGCCAGATCGCCGCCGTCCTGGCCCTCGTGGGGTTCGAGTCGGTCGATATGAGGTACAAGCACAACGTCTATCCCGGGACGGTGGGGCAGGGGACGAGCGCGATGCTGATGCCCGAGAATGTGCGCGCTTATGCGGGGAGCCTGCCGGAGTTGGCTGGGGGGTTGGCGGCTGCCGGGGGGGATCCGGGGAAGGTGCTGGAGCTCGTGGTGGATGACAAGTATAACTTTGGGGCGGCGCCGTGGTGGTTGACGAGCAAGTGTGGTGCGGCGGTGGTGGAGGGGCTGAGGGGGGCGAGTGAGGATGGGTGGAAGGCGTATATGGGGTGTGTCGGGGTTGATGCTGGGGAGCCGAAGAGGGTGGAGTATTGGGCGAGGGCGAAGAAGGCTTTTGGGCTGGAGTAAGGGGGGATCTGAGGATGGGGTTGACGGATAGGGTACAGGATTGGCGTTGGAGGGTTTCATTGATAGCGTCGAGTTATGAGGGGCATGGTCGGGTCTATTCTTCATAGCATGGTACTCACTCCTGCGATGATCTTCTTCTATCAAGTCTATTTGCATCATGGCCGTCGTCGGCATTCAATTTAAAGCTTTGTGAGCATTTATCCCCGGATATTACGCACCTTCATATAATCTCAGGTAGTAATCTGTCTAACCCTCCCCAGCCCCTCGTGTTCATCACGAAGTATGCACCCCGTCATACTTGATAGTCGCACACCCGGCCCCGACCTGGAACAAATTCCCCTGCCTCGGCTTGGTCGGGACCTCGGTGTAGTTGACGGCGAAGTAGTTGAACGCCACGGGGCAGTCGTCCGCGCCGTCCCCGCCGACGTAACCCAGCAGGCAGGCTTCCGACTGCGCCCAGTACACGCTCGCGGCGCACCCGGCGTTGTCGACGCACAGCTGGCAGCACAGGCTCGGGTCGCCGTGGGCCGTGTCGGCTACCCCGGCGAAGGTGAAGTTGGGGTTGGAGCCGCCGATGCTGAGTCCCAGGCCGGACATCTCGCCTAATAGGTTCGGGAAGGCGCACTGCGCTGCGTAGGTCACGGTTGGGACCGGGGCGCAGGAGGCGGTGACTGTGGTTACGACGTAATCCACGTGGGCCGAGAGGAAGGTCGGGGAGAGGGTGTGGGTGCTGGCGTATGTTGTCCGGGTCGTGGTGTAGGTTGTCGTCTTGATGATTGTGGGGGAGGCGATCGTGACCGGGACGGTCGTGGTGATCGTTGGGCCCTGCACCGTGGGGTGGATGTGCTGGATCTCGATGTTGGTCACCCAGCAGGTGTCGCTGGCTTCCCAAGAAACGGGGAGGGCGGTGTTCTGCCCCGGCACCGGGGTGTAGGAGCCCGTGAAGGAGGTCACGGTGGAGGTTGGGGCCGGGCCGTTGTTGCAGAGGGTCGTGGTGGATGTGAGGGTTGCAATTGTGGAAGAGACCGTCTTCGCGACGGTCACGGTCGTCACGGGCAGGCTGACCCAGACGGTGGCGTAGGGCCAGACGTCGGACCATTGGGTTAGCGGCGTCGCGACGGTGCTCGCCGTGTCTTGCACGTACTCGGTCGAGGTGTAGGTCTCGACGGGCGCGAACGAGGAGATGGTGCTGCTGGCGCGCACGTACGACGTCGGGATAGACTGCACCCAGGTGCTGCCATACTCCGTGCTGCAGCTTATGGGCGGGAACGAGTACTCGGTGCTCACGCTGGACCAAGTTTGCGCCGAGGCGAGGGTCACGCCCAGGACAGCGGAGAGAAGCCGGAAGATCAACATCTTGTGGTCTCGAGCGGGATGATCTAGTGCTATTACAGTGAGAGCCAGAAGTAGTGAGTGAGCCTCCAGATGCTAAGTGACGTTGAGACACCGTGGAGGGTCAGGTTTATATCAATTCCTTGCCCTGCATCATCGCTCTCGGTCGGCTCTCGGAGGTCGGTGGTCCCTCCCAGGCGGATTTCAAGATCTCGCTTGGATCTCATCTCGTGTTCGGCCACTGCAACGGTGCCATCCGCGGCGCAATTTCCAGTTTTTATCTGCCGATCACTGCAGCAGCGCCAGGTTCGATGTAAGCCGTAAATCCTACACTTACGAATTAATCCTTTGGCCTTTTATCCGCTGACAGCAGGCGTCTCTACGGTCCGCTAAAGCTGTTCGTAACGTTCCAGGCAAATAAATACCTTATAGCAAACGCGCTTATGAGTGGACTTTTTTCACTGGCGTTTCTTTTGGCGATCGTTGGGCGCTGAACCTCGCTGTCCGGCATGTCCGCACTTTCATGGATCTATGCGGGGGTACCTATGACATATGCCAAGTGCGGCGTTACCCTTGATCGAACGACGTACACCGCAAATTGCCAGACACAACACGAGGAGGATCCTAATGCTGTCAGCACTCATACTCGTCAGCAAATGCTGCGTACAATTTACTTACAGTAAATTTATGACTGGGGCTAACATGCTGCCCGCTCCCGTGGTTGTTCCAGACTGCTCCAGTGCAGGTGAGTGGGATCCTATCTCAGCCTACCTTAGTCAGCGTCAGGGTTATTCGCTGCTCGGTGAATACGGTACCTTTGGTACACACGTAAACGAGTAAAGACTGTCGATTCGACTATCTGGGACGTGCCAGCCGCCTGATGAGCGAGGTTTCAGTATGTTGTGCACCTTTTAGGAGGTCTACAAGGAGCTTACGGTTGGAAGACATACTATGCCTTGGGCGGACTTCGCGTTCTATACCTATCCATCTTATCCAAAGACCTGATGATTGCCTTGATCGAGCTCTCAAAGCCTTGTGCTCCATTGTGAGATAATGTAAGGCTGAGCCATCGGGGTGGGATTGTTGTCGTTTATTGATATGTCGGGGCCATTGTCTTGAGAGACTGTGGTTTACCCTTGTTGTGCCGTCGTTCAGGGGAGGCAGCCTCCTGTTGAGTTCAGGTTCGGCGCAACATACCATCATCCTGACCAACTGATCCAGTGCTCCAGACCAGTGTTAGTCTCAGGATCAAACACCAATATCATCCGTATGTGACACCGATGTCGTATGTGGAGGGCTACCCGGAGTGTTAAGGATTGCACAGCTGTTGTTAATGCCACAGCGCATGAACCAAGGAAGCAGGATATTTGAGTAATTGGCAAGCACAGAAAATTTCAATACGTCGGCATCGAACTAGATTAGCGCAGTCAGAGAGAGAAGAATGCGTTTTGCGATTGTGCTATAAAGTCGAACCTCTACTCCCAGTCCGCTCAAGCTATGCTCGCGCTCCTCTCACTTCTGCTAGTGACCAAGTCCAATCAATCCATGCTGACGAGTCAATTTACTCCTCAGTCCGCTCATACGCTATCCCGAGACTAGTAGATGTATTAAACGAAACTCTTCACAATCCACTGGTGCAGAAATCCTGTCCCTTGGACGTGCAATACGACTCGTATCCCCAGACACAAACAGCGCCGCCGGACAGCTACTCTGCTTCGCTTCCCTATCACGCCGTTAAAGTGGGTAACGGAGACGAGGAGGACGCCGGAGACGGGCCACCCATGATCGAGTCCTTCCCCTGGCCGTGGCTTGGCGCCGCCGCTTCCTCGACTGCCGTGGCAGCAGCCCGAATGGCCACCGCCAAAGCAGATGTCCAGGTACAGTTCGAGAAGAAATACACCAATGTCAGTGTGAAGTGGGAGGGTACAAATGGGACGAAGTTGAGCTTCAGCTTCTCGGCGCCCAAGAACGCCCAGGTCGGCACCTTCGGCGCCCTTGGGTTTACAACTGACAATCACCTGGCCGACGACGCCAAAGCAGCGCTGGCGGCGGTCAATAAGATGGGCGACTTTCCGACTGGTGGGACTTGAACCGTTACTAGAACAACTTCAAGGAAATCCGCGATCGGAACGCGTCGATCTGTGGCTAATGGCGATATGTTGGACTAATGGCCATCTCTAAGAAGCTATCATTCCGAGAGGAGGCTTCCCACGTTCTCTTTCTTTGCCCGTTTTGTTCTCCCTCGTAAGTTCAACTCATGCGGTACGCACGGCACACGCTCGCTCATCACTGTGGCTTTTCCTTTGTCACTCATCGTTCCCCCTCGTCGTTCGTTCTGCCCAATCTTCTCTCAGATCTCTCTCATTCTACTTTCCCTTCCTAACTGCTAGGCTTCCTTCTACTGTTGCTTACCCCTTACTCTGCTGTTAAGCCATGCTGTCGAATTCATTTGCAAAGTAATCATACATACCTCATACAAAGTTTTGGGAAACGCAAGATTCTATTACGAGTTGCCTTTAACTGCGAACTCTCTTTGAGTTAGGAAGCACATGAGAACCATCTCTCCCAATTATACTAAACTCTTTGCCGCCATTTTTGTAGAATTGACTACATATTGATGCATGTAGTCCCTCTAGACTAGCCTTCCACTTCATCTTCTCACCCCTTACCAGGCCCCCTGACGGCCACCCATGTTGCCTTGTTCTTCCGTTTCGACTTTACGAATCACTTCTAAACCATTCGCCAACAACCGTCGTCTGCCCTAGACTGCACCCTGAACTACTTTTTTCGACCACTAGGTTCTAAATAGGACACATTCCACAGAAGTTCCTGCCCCCAGAACAATAATCCTCGTACCCATAGGAGACGCGGTAGAACTGACTCGGAATCCCCCCCGAAGGATTTCTAACCACTGTCCTGGAAGCAGAACCCGGTGCGTACCATCCACAATGGCCAGTGATCAGTCCAGAGGTCTGCTTGCGGTCGTCTTTGGTACAGATCGCATCGTCAATTGTGAACCAGGAGTGGAAGTTGCAGAAGTAGTCCACCACGCAGCCGGAGATGGAGTAGAAGCTGCGGCCGTTGGCAAGAGGTGCGCCGTCGCGGCATTGCGCGTCCAACGCGTCGTTGGCGGCGTCACAGTCGGTGTGGTTGAGGTCCTGCTTCTCTTCGTCTCGCCAGCAGTCCAGCGTCCATGCCGTGTCGGGAACTAACTTGGAGCTGGCTTCTTCGACAGTGGCGGCGATATTGCGCGGGGTGAGCATCTGCCGACGGGCGCGCTGGCGATGGTTGGGGACACTGGGAATTTCCCCGACACGGGAGTGCACTTCTGTGCCGTCTGGTAGGGGGTCGACAGCGTAGACACCATCAGAGGTGCCATCCGGAATCTTCCAGCCATGCTGTGGAATGGGTCAGCCATGCCCTGAGTAGCTGGAGTGTTTCGACAAGTCACAATCTGGAAGTTGAAGCAAGCCAAGATGGCGACGATTGCTGCGCAACGCATCTTGATTTCTATATATGCGAATGATATAGAGAACTAGCAGAGACAGCTGGATGATGTGTAGGATGGCAGAGAAGATACACTGATCGCTGCTGGAGATGCTGAGACTCGTATTATATACATGTCTCCGAGTTTTGGCCATTATCATACGGCGATCACAGAAGATCCGAAACACAGGTCATCAAGAGACAAGGAAATGATCGGCTTGTCGCAGTCGTAATTACTGTTGGGCCTGACTGTTTGGCTCTGTTATTCCTCTGATGTTTGCCATCACCGTGCTACTCCAGCACGAGCCATGACGATATAACGGGTAGAGGCTCGACGGTTAACCAGTTTCGTCTGCAAAAAGGGGGTGATATTGCTCAACAGTAATGACAATCCAATCCAAAATAAACTGTTGGTTTGATCGTGATCTCATTTCTTCGCAACCCACGTAAGCCCACTGCATGCTGTTGTGGCATTGCAAACATCATGCAGTCAAGTCGTCATTATTCTTGAACGACAGAAGGTAGAGAGTGTCAACACCAAGCTTCATCTACCACGCCCATGATGTTCAACGTCTCAACCTCCATATGCAACAGCAGACAATTTTGGGTCAGATTCATCAACTGCCTTCCCTGGCATAACCGTCGTATATGTAAGGGGTCCGCCTGCGGTCAGTTGGTGCAACAGTAACCGCACAAGATGCATCACGCTCTTGAGTATCGTTGCCAATATCACCAACACTTCCTCGCTCTCAAATCAGTCCACAAGGCGGGGATGCGCGTGTCAGCCACCCCCTGAGCAACGGAGCTGGTCTCGAAGGCCGGGCTTTTCAACTCAAACTTATCCAAAACTTTAAGGCCCGTGTATCCTACTTGCGGACGCGCCGCCAGATATCCTTGCAGAGTGCGCCCCCCTCTTTCGAGTTTAGGTGTGGGTATTTGTTTCGGACTTTACCTGACCTAGCCGGGAATTGAACCCGCACCCTGGCGAACAGGGCCGTTTCTGAGGGATATGGGAGTGGCAACACTTGTAATGCTTACACCACGGAACCTCGGCGGTTGGTACTAGGTGGGCCGGTATTTAACGTCTTACGGGTGCTCCAGGACGCCGTGCGGTTGAGGTGGATGTGGCTATGGTGAAGTGGTGGATGAGAGGGAGGTGAGCGAACGGTGAGTTGCCTTGTGATCGAAGGGCTGTGCGGCAATTTGGGGACACACCAAAGAAGATGAGGTGGCATACATTTATGAGACTGATGCTCCTCCGTGTTGCAAGAGCAGCAAGAAAACTGGTAATATATGGTCTGGACATCGGTGTATACGAGCAAGCGACAAACAATTTCCAAGCTAATGATTGCCTAGCGAGCCTTGCCAGGATCGTCTCTCTTATTACCAGAAGCTATTGAGAGATTCATACACTGCCGTTTCAGCGAACGGTTTGCTCCTTGGTTAGGGGGTGATTGTCTGTTGTCGCGTCCAGGCAGTCTTGCAGCGTCAGTCTCTCAGCTCCACTCTGTGAGCGGTCCAGGGGGATCTCAGTCCAAGGAATTACTCCAGCGGCACGAACAAATTGACAGTATTTGCTAAGATCTGTGATATACCTGCGGTATCTAGCTGATAGACGTGCTTGCTCATGGCCTAGCAAACAAGATGGTCCGTACTACTAGTAACGGAGGAATCGCAACAACAAACAATGCCAATCCTGCAAGCCCCTTCCTCGTGGTATCTCCTCAAGCCTAGACAACTTCAGCTGCATTCTTCTTCCACGAGGCATTCTTTAGCCCCTCGGACTGCTCATACCAGACGGGGCAGCTCAACTCGGCCAGCTCCTGGCCGAAGTTCTCCAAGACCTGGTGAATAGTCTCGCCACAGAAATCCATATCCTCGAGGTCAGCAACCGTAAAGTCATCCGGACCGTCGGAGTCAATGGTCAGCTAACGCCAGGTAGCCTTCCAACGCTTGCAAGCCTCCTTAGCCTCGCGGTAGAGCGGGTCGACGTTCTTGGCGATAAAATAAAACGAAGGGGTCGTACGCTGGTGGGGATCTGAGCGAGGCTTGTAAGTGCTAAGGCGGGTAAACTTGCTGATCATATACATGAGTTGAGCGGTAATCCAGTTCTCTGGGCGGCACAGGAGCACGACCATGGTGCCTCCCAGACGGACGGATGTAAGAGACAGCCAGAACAAGCTGGCTGATAGAGAGAAAGAGACCTTGGAGATACTCGCGTCGGTGGTCTTTCTTCTAGTACTTGTGAGTACTCAAAATAGCAGCACAGCAAAAGACGACATCATATGCCAGGATGCCGGGGAATATATACACCAAGTGGTCGTAGTTGAGCTTTCCGGCCAGTAGGTGTCCATGTTTCACGTCGGTGACCTCGACACCCATCTCTCCGGCAAACATGGTAATGTCAAGGTACGTGCCCTGGATGTCATCATGGTGCTCGCGGACATTGTAGGTTATGAGCTCATTGCCTCCGGGAGCCAGGGAATGGTCATGGATGAGGGCTCGGATGGCGGCCCGTCCGTGGTCCATCTTCGCGGTAGTGCTGAACCCGGCTGGGGACTTGCTAACATGCAAAATTGCAGGTGTCACGCCTTTGAAAGGGCACAGCCGAGGGACCTGCTGGGCAAAGATTCTCATGCAGCCTGTCTCGCAGTTCAGCTCCTCGGTTCTTCAACAGCGCTTGCAAATCGGCCATCGTGACTGGGTGGACTCTGGGTTGCGACATGGTTCTGCCATGGGAATTTCATGCCAGTATGAGAGAAGCTCAAGGTTTGGGAAATGAAGCAAGAATAGATCGTCTTTTACATACCTCGAGTGACCCGAGACTTCTCTGCTTTGTTGCTAATGTCCCTGATAGCCTTGCAGAGCGGTTGCTGGAATGGTGTTTGCGTTTTTCTTGGTGGCAAGATGTTATGTCAGTTATTGCTAGCGACAACACAGGCCCCTAAGAGGAAGGATAGTCAAGACTGGAAATACTAGCTCACCGAGGTACTTGGGGGGATGGTAAGTATAACTATCTTCCAACCACTTCGACTCTTAAGGATTGCTGGCCGCTGTGATTCCTGTCAGTGCCTGCGACGGATGCGACATGTCGATACTTAGTGCCGCAATTCTTAGAGCAAAATACGTCTGACAGATAGCTTGACGCACTTGTGAATTGACAAGTTTACAGTACTTTAGAAGAATAGATGTCTTGGTCTTTGTTCATTGGAGATTGTCAGTTTTCTTCTTATGGTCTGGGAGAGTGAGCATATCACGACGAGAAGGGAATGAACCTATTCAAGAACGAGGCTTTCAAGTCTCCAGACTAGATAAGTGCGGTTCCAGAGTCACTCAGAACAACCAAGGGACCTGAAAGCCTAGAATGGATGGTAAGGAAGGCAGATATACTCGGAGTTGGAAGTAGAATGGTGCCAAGCTCCCCTTTGGTTGCTGGATAAGGGAGAGGGAAGTTGATACACCGAAAAGTCGCAAAGCTGTGTGGAAATGGAGGTCTTTATTGCTGAAGCCAAAGTCCCGTGGGTCTAATGTTACTTCATGGCCAGTTTCAGAAACGCTAGGTTGCCTTATTGGCCGCTTTCCTACAAGACCTGTGGCCGAAGGCACTCCGGACATTCATGATAGATCGTAGGCTTATCAATGCTCCACGTCTATGATTCGCATCATTGTCAGGAAAACTATCGGCTATGAACAGATTTAGAGCACTCAATAAAGGGGCTCAGGTACGAAGACTGACAAATTGCCTCTGACATTTGAGAATAAGCAATATGATAAAGGCAGTCTTGTTTCAGGTTCCAATCTTCCTTTAGGTTTCCAGTGGTGATGCAGCTGGCGGACAAGTGGAGTGCTTCGACATTGTTTACATTGCCCCTGAGCCCACAACATCGGCATGGCTCACGGTATACCGAGAAACTTGTTTGATAAGTAGACAAGAGACCAAAGGCGTCTATCAGCTACCTTTATCTTGAACCTCACTCCAATCTCTGAAAGCCAGACTGTCACTCGACTCAGCATACCACTGGGCCTTTGAGCGGACTGAATCTCGTCACTATCGCTTCGCAGGCAAAACACCAGCCGATAACAAAGTTACACGGACCTGTCACCAACAATTGTCAGCTGCGCAGCGCAGTGGAAGCGCGGTAAGTCATTAGAACTGACGCAGATATTCGGTGAAGTACTAACTCTCTCTTACCAGCCGGGCTCATAACCTGGAGGTCCTCCGATCGAAACGGAGCGCAGCTACTTATTTTTGCATTTATCAACCACGAGTTCTTTTTTGAAGGGCCGGACAGTCTATTCACCAATCGCTCCATCGAGCAGACTCAACCGAATCCATCACCTCACCACAAGCGCCTATCCCCTTCTAGGACGCCGTTCCATCTCCTCGAATCACGCTCACGGAGAGCATCCAACTGCCTCTTCCACAAGGATTTAGCCATCTCTACCAGCTCCGGTCCAAAGCTCGCAAGAACTTCATCGACATTGTCACCCGAGAGAGCGACGTTCGTTAAGGCCCTGCATTCGCTCGGGTCGCCCTCAGACCGCACCTCCGCCATCTCAAACGTTGCTCTGCGCCAGGTCCTCTTGAAGCCCTCGACAGCACCTTGGGCCTCCGGATTCTCAGTGTCCACGCCTTCGGCGACTAGAAAGAAGGTCCCCCTCCTTGCCCAGGGCGACTTGGGGCACTTGGATTTGAAGAGACGGACCTTGGCGAACTTACGGACGGTACACAGGATCTGTGCGCTGGTCCAGTTGTCCAGCCTCGGGAGGAGGACGAGCAGCGTCCCGCCGGCGCGGATCCGCTGTAGGGCGAACACGAGCTGGCTTGTCAGGTACCGGATCACAGTTGTCACCTCGCGGTAGATGCCGCGCTCTTCCTGGAAGCGGGGGACCTGTCCGTCGCAGAAGACGAGGCCGAACTTGCGGGTCAAGAATGGCTGGTCGAACCTAAAGCGCGGCGCGTCCGGGTGGTCCATTGGGATGCCGGCTTGCGTGAGGCCCGTGACGGCCACTAGGGTGTTGATGTCGATGTACTGGATGTCGACCTTGCAGTAGTGACGCGAGCCGATCCAGTGCTTCTGGCCGCCTTGATCGCGCGGTAAGGTGACCCCCATGTACTTGGCGTTGTCACAGTTGTTCGCTAGCGTGGTCAAGGCGAATCCGCCGGGGGCCATGCAGAGGTCGAGTATCATGGCAGTTCCGCCGGCAACCGGGGGAACGACGGTCAGGACTTCGGCTTTGTCGTGCCCACGTAAGTCAAAGGCTGCGTCTCGCGACATGTTGTAGTGTCTTGCGGAAGTTGGGAGGTCGTAGCGCTCCTGGAGAATGGTTTGCGTCAGACAGGATGTCATAACACTTTGATAAGGGCTCGGTGGCGGTACAGACCATTTTTGCCCTTCCGCACCGCTGCTGGTAGTTACCTGTGTCGTTGTCCCAGAAGTATCGCCGCAGAGTCTCGGAGGGATCCGCGTCTGGGCTGGCTCGGCTGGCCGAGACTTGGCTGGCCATGTTGAGATACGTGCTCTGACCTCTTTGCGTAACTACAGACAGATAGTCCCTGTTTTTCTTCCGATAGCTGTATCTTCTGTAAAGAAGTCATGTCTCCAGATGGAACTTGCAGGAACTTATGTACTGTTTCAGCCTGAGGCTATCTTTGCAGCATAAAGGGGCTTCGCTTGACATCGCAACCGAGGTATCCTGTCCGCGTGTTGGGTGTAGAGCAAGCCATGGAAAAGACGCAATTGACCCCATGTCTGATATCAATGCTGGCAATCATCCCATACTATGCTGCTTGACACTGCCGAGGCCCGGAGTCGCTTCAGTGTATTTTAACGCACTTGGAACTCCGGCACAGATCCAATATGCACCTGCTCGAGGCCGTCCTCTGTCCCAACAGTAACATCCATCAAGAAATAGCCGATATCTCGCTGGGCTTGATCGTCAGGTTCGCCTTCGTACACTCGACAATATCAGTCGAGTAGATCTGTCCAGACGTCCAGTTCGCGTTCTGATACTTCGTCTCGTTACAGCTGAGCGAGACGTTGCCGGAGCCCGAGGCCTTGAAGAAGATGCTGTCGGATGTTAGCAGATGCCCCTGAGCAGTCACCGCCCCCACCAGAAACCATAGCAAACCAGCTCGACCAAATTGCATACAAGTCACAAACGAAGGGAGGGAAACCTACGGATAAACAGGATCCTCAGCACAGACCCAACTCTGCACGACATCCACCCGCCCCGAACTCCTATCAAACCTAAACCTTGCCTTGCCCGCCAATCCCTCTTCCTCCTCCCCATCCCCTCCACCACCACCCCCATACCCCTTGCCCTCTCCCCCCACTATTGCCCTGGCAGTACAGTTAAACTCCTGATCCCCGTAAAACCAATCATGCAGCTGCGTGCTGGCGGCGTCGCACCCAAACTTCGTGTCTGGGACGGCAGGGTGGGCGAGGGTGAACGACACCCAGCCGCCGTCAATCTGGTGCGAGGGGGTCGAGAAGATGACCGAGGAGTGGAAGTAGAAGTCCGTCAGGGTCCACGACCAGGAGGAGAAGGAGGTGCGGGTGCAGCCGCACGGGTTGGGGGTTTTGGAGAGGGGGGCTGGGAGGGTGCAGTTGTCGCGGGGGTGGAGGAGGAGGGGGCGGTGGGAAGAGGAGGAATGGGGGAAGGGAGAGGAGAAGGGGAGGAAGATTAGGAGGAGGGCTGTGAGGAGAGACGGGAGGCGGGTCATGATGGGATTTGGTTGGACTTGGGGTAGAGAGGTGATTGATGGAGGAAGGTTGGATTATCGCGTGGCAAGAGGACGGACGACTGACTGTAGATGGGAAGGTCGACTTCTTCCGGGAAAGCGACGAAGCTTAAGGTTTGCATATCCGTCTTATATAATACCCTGGCACATCTATAATATGAGCCTGATGTGCTATGCCGGCAGGGCTAGCGGCGTGATACTGCTGCGCAATGAAGATCCGATTGCGGCCCCGTTGGCGGGAGCAAACAAACCGACCTGGTGAAACCCGTCAAAGAGCCCTGTCGTTCGAGTCCATAAGCAGCAAACGCGGAGGCGGGCATGACGCACGTCGGATGGGCAGGTCCATCTGGCTCGTATCCCCCTTCTGGGTACAGGCTATAACTTGTGGCACTATATAGCCTGACGTGGTGATAGGCTCGACCGCAGTTGGAGCGATGGCAAACCAGGCATGGCGATGTAACCCTGGTATCCCGGAATTTATGTGGTAGGTAGCCTTACGATGTACGCAATGGTCACAAGATTCTAGTTGCATGCAATATATATGCTCAACCGGCGCAGATACGGCCTGATCGCAGCGAAAAAGGACCTTGCACAAGGACACAAAAGCCCTCTGACGGGACGGTATCTAACATGGCTTCGGCCACGTGGTATATCTGGTATCGGATAGTGTCCCCGAGACATTGCGCGTCTATCAGCACAGACGAGGATGCGCCACAGTAAACAAACAGAAACATGCTCCGCTCAAGTTTTACCCTCGTCGCATCGACAGCACGTCGCAGACGTGGCCTCAACTACCGGTCGGGCTACCCAGCCTTCAAGCGACATAGCACATATGCATCGGCAGACCGACCGTCTGCCATTCTCTCCTGCTATGCCTCAGCTCGTCCCTTTCATCCCACAAACGCCAGGCTCACAAGCCATCCAGCAAAAGTATGGTATCTGTACACTCCCAAACCCACACCCGAAGTAACCACAGCCCACGTCAGTACCAGAGGGGGGCCTACAACCCCCCGTCCTCCTCCTCCTCGTCCAGCGGCTCGACCCGCACCAGTATCTCCTCCAACAACCCCTCCAAAAACGTGCCCACCTCCTTCCCCATCCCCACGGGCTCGCTCTTGTCGAACTGGTCGATCTCCTTACAGACGTGGGCAAGCTTGTATACGAGCCGCCGTATCTTCTCGTGCGCCGCCTCGGCCCTCTGCTGGCGGGGGGTCATGGGCGTGACTGCTGCCCCGCCGGCGCCGACGCCTTCTGAGGCAGAGGAGGAGGAGGAGGATGAGGAGGAGGAGGAGGGGTGGGGGTGAAGGTTGGAGCGGTAGAGGTGCTGGAGGCGGATTTGCCGGCGCTTGAGGGCCTCTTCGAGGGCCGGGAAGATGACGTCATTGAGGGCGTCGAGGTCGCCGTTGGGGTTTTGCGGGGCCGGGGAGGGGAAGGATTGGGGTTGCGGGGTGGATGACTGCGGAGGGGGGATGGTTGGGGGTCGGGCGGTGGTGGTAGAGGATGTGGAGGAGGTGAAGGGGTCTTCCGACGGGGCGGAGGGTCTGAGAGGGGTGTCCTGTCGGGGGGTCTGTTTGGATTGGAGGGCGGATAGGGAGGGTTTATTGGCCAAGGGGCGGAGTTGGTTATACTGCAGTTCTTGGAGGGGGTTCGGCTGCTGTGGGAGGGGCCACTGTTGGCTGGAGGGTTGTCGTTGTTGTTGGTGAGGACGAGGTGTGGCGCCGCCGCGGAAGGGTGGTATCTCTGGTATTTGTATCTGGCCGAGCCGCGAGGTCGGACGCGGTTCTCGGCCGTCTGCCTGCTGTGGTGTACCTGCTCGTCCTGCTTGCTGTTGCTGCTGTTGCTCTGGTTGTGGCTGGTGGCCCATCTGCAGCGCTGGACCGAGGTGCATCAAGCCCATGTCTTTCTGTAGCTGCTCCTGTAGCGCCTGGTCGTAGTCCGGCGAGTGTCCAGCACCCGCCGGCAGAGGCGGCATCGGCTTCAGCGTCGCGCGAGGAGTCTCCGGCTCCGTGTGTGTCCGTTTGGGCGGCAGAGGCGGTAGTGCGGACTTGGTCGGCGACGGAGGGAGAGCCGTGGTGGCGACTGGTTTCCTCTGGGGAGACGTCTGTCTAGCTGTCCCCTGCATCGCCGCGCCCGACGGCTTGAACGTGTCTCTAGCGTCGCTCCCCAGCTTCGTCGAACTCGGCTCTCGCCTCCTCTCGCCATAGTCGGCTGAGCTCTCCGAACCGTGTGACGACCGCGCATTCGTCGCCGACTCGTCCATGGCACCTAGCGTTCCCGGTCGGTACACGAGACCACCGCGGTCTCCCACCAGCCGCACTGTCCCGAAATCCCACATGTCCTCGTCCACATCCGCCTGTTGAGCGGAGTAGGTGGCCTGCTCGTTATCATAGTCCTCCTCGTCCTCGTTCTTATGCGTCGCCCGCCAGCGGCTGTACCGCTCGATCAGCTCCGTCAGGTACGTCGTCTTCTTAGCCCGCCGGATGAACGGATGCTTGAGAAGCTCCTTCGCACTCGGCCTCTCTTTGGGGTCGCGCTGCAGGCACAGCTCGATGAAGTCCTTGAAGGCCTTGGTGAAGTTGCCTTCTAGCCGGGGCGGTGGGTTCTTGGGGATCAGGAAGAGCACCTTCATCGGGTGGATGTCGGCGTAGGGCGGCTCGCCGTTGGCCAGCTCAAGCGCTGTAATCCCCAGCGACCATATGTCGGCCTTGTGGTCGTAGCCGCTCTGTTTGATGACCTCCGGGGCCATCCAGAAGGGGGTGCCGACGAAGGTGTTCTTCTTGGTCATGGTCGCCGACAGCTGGCCCGACACTCCAAAGTCGGCGAGTTTGACCTGACCTCCGGCAGAGAGGAGGACATTGGCAGCTACTTGCAGATCAGCACCTCAGGTTCCTTCAATATTACCAGCCAACATACCCTTCACGTCCCGATGCAGCTTCTTATCCGAGTGCAGGTAGTCCAGACCAAGCAGCAGCTCCCGCACTATGATAGCGATGTAGTCCTCCCCGATCAGGCCCGGCTTCATGAGGTCGGCGCAGCTCCCGCCGGAGCAGAACTCCATGACGATCCATAGCTCGGCGCCCTTGGCGTAGGAGCCGTAGTACTTGGTCACGTAGGGCGACTGCAGCTCCGAGAGGATGGCGATCTCTTGTATGATGTCCTCGACCTCGTCTTCGGCGCTCTCAATGTCGATTATCTTGATCGCTACGGCCTGCCCGGTCCGTCGGTCGACTCTGTGGACTCGGTTGTTAGTGGATGCGGTACGGACAGGGGTTTGAGAGAGCTGGGGCCGCGAGCGTACCCTTTGTAGACCTTGCCGAAGCTGCCTCCGCCTGTGATGCTGTCAGTCAAGGTTTACTAGCCCTAATCGTAAGATCCACGTACCAATGCAGTATTCCTTGGTGTAGAGCAGCTCCGGGTCCGGGGACCCCTCCGTCTCTTCGTAGTCCCTGTCCCGGGTCGCCATGTTTGAAGTCTGTCCGTTACCTCCGGCCGGAAAGCCCAGCAGAGTCGATCAACCGTCGGGAGTAAGACTCTAATATCGGAGGAGAGTCTAGTACGAAAAGTGACAATTGTCCGGTCGGATCAAGCCAGGTCGTCCAGAGAAATCATGCGAACAGCGAGAGCGCAATCGAACCGGGGCCAAGTCCAAAGAGTGTCGTTGATTATACAAAAGAAAGTCTGGAGATAGGCAGATGGAAGTAAACGGAAAACGGAAAAGACCAGCAAAAGATAGACAGGCCGTTCCAATCAGGTGGCGTGGTATTATTATTACTGGAGCTGTTCTGTTATTATTCTGCAGAACTGGTGCCGTTGTTTGGGACACCTTCGACGAAGCGAGGGGTTCAGTTCAACCTTGTCCAGCAACTGTGTAAAGAGGGATGACAATGACGGCGGGACGGGATTGCTGATTGTCTTTGGGGTTGGCATGCGATTGTGGGGTTCCCTGGGAATTCAAGACTTGGCAGGGTCGGGCCAGGCACCGGCCCGGGGTTCCAGCGCTTCTTTTCCTCCAGGTCCGTTTAGTGAACTCTTGTCACCATTGGGAACCTAACTCGTCTCTAGACCCAGTCGTTATTTCGTCTCCCGGTCTTAACTTCTGGACGCATCTGCCAACCAACGTGTTGGGCCGAGACGCGGCAAGACCGCGCCGGAGCTTAGCAACCAGGCCGGATTCAGGGGTAAAGTTCGGCGATGGTTCGTTTCAATGGTCGATATCCATGGGCTATTGATTGGCTAGTTCACTCAATATGTCTGCCACTATCACACTCAAGCGTGTGTTCCCCCCCTGTCGTTTTGAATGCCCCGCACATCTTTTCTCAACTTGTAGACGCACCTTAACTATCATCACCTTCTTCGATACCTTTTCCTACCTTAAACGCTCAATTTTCGGTTGTTCGCGTCCACTCTAATCGTATAGTAACCGCTGAAATACGCTCTTTCTATGAATACCATTTTCGGCATGGTAAGGCGGCTTTCCGAGGCGCGGAAGGCGTTGATATACGTTATATACGTTAGATAGGACTCTATACTATAGACTAGACTTGTAAGTGCTCTTGTACATAAGCTTATAAGTACTCTAATATGTAGACTCGTGAGTGGCCTTATAAGTGCCCTTATACGTGCTCTTATACGTGGACTTGCAAGTACTCTTGCAAGTGCCCTAGGCTGTAGCCTTGCAAGTGCTCTTGCAAGTACTCCTGTACGTGGACTTGCAAGTGCCCTAGGCTATGGCCTTACAAGTGCTCTTGCAGGTGCTCTTACACGTGCTCTTGTAAGTACTCCTGTACGTGGACTTGCAAGTGCCCTAGGCTATGGCCTTACAAATGCTCTTGCAGGTGCTCTTATACGTATCCTTATATACGGACTTCATAGCCCAGCGCACGTACAAGTCCACGCATTAGAGCACTTACAAGAGCACTTGCAAGGCCACAGCCTAGGGCACTTGCAAGTCCACGTACAAGAGCACGTACTGGAGCACTTGCAAGAGCACTTGCGAGTCCCCAGCCTAGGGCACTTGCAAGAGTACTTGCAAGTCCACGTACAAGAGTACGTACAAGCCTACTACCTTAGGAACTTATAAGGGCACTACCTAAAGTACGTATAAGAGTATTACCTAGTCTAAAATACTTATAAGTCTACGTATAGGTTCGCGTTTAAGGATACTTATAAGTATACGTTCTGAAGTACTAATCTCCACCTTCTACGCCTTTAATAGCTACTTACCTATATCGAAAATGTGTAACGATGTTACTGATAGGTCGGTACTCTTAATACTGGAGGATATTCAATTGCGGGGTTGCGGGGTAACGCTATTGGACCTACGCCGAGTCCTCTTAAACGAGTAGTTAAATATGCCTACTTACTTCTAATTCTTAATTTTTTAAGAATTAGTCTTGCGATTTGAGAGAGCCCTACTAGAATACTACCTACTAATCCTATCGTATTATACCTTCTACCTAACTTATAGTATTTACTATAGGACTTCTTATAATTCTAATTCTTTTTCTTAAGTTACTTAGGAGGTTACGATAGTACGGAGTAGAAGTGGCGATACGGATACGAGACTATCTTTCCGTACCCGAGGGAAGCGTCTTATAACGTTACGGTCGTCCTCGGAAAGTTAAGATCTACTAACGGCTATAATAACGTTATATTAACGGATTACTACGTTAGAAGAACAAATATAATTCTAATAATATCTAGTAGAACTTATAGCCGTTACTAGCGTATTACTAGCGAATCAACTATTACCTATAGTTAGCCTAAAGGAGCTAAAGATTAAGGGTATCCCGACTTTCTTCTTAAAATTCTCCTTCTAATAAAGGGATAAATAGCTTAGCGATTTTAAACGAGGCTTTAAAGACGTACCCTAATAATACGCTTTATAATTAACCCGAGTTCTAGAGGGACTAAATTAGATAAGCCTAAAATACTAGTCGAGATAGGACCGCTACGTCGACGGAGAGAAGATAAAAAACGTAACTTTTAATAACGAAAACTAGGGCTATTTCGAAGAGTAGACCCTAAATCTAATATAAAATAAAGATAACTTAAGAATTAACTTAATAAGCTACCTTAATAAGGCTAGGTAAAGCTTAAATTAATATCTCTAAGATTTTGATACGTATTTAGTATTATTAGAACGCTATTTTCTTACCTAACTGAAGGAGGATCGCGCCCTATTCTTCCTCGTAAAGCTAGACCCGAAACTTTTCGACTATATCCGAAAGATCTATATATTAAACTTACTAGAGAGCTACGACGAGATAGTAACGCTAGTTACCTCTTATATTACTACTTAAAATATATACTATCGCCGCTATCGGGACGATACTATAAAACTAGCGAAAAGAGAATAGCTTAGTACCTTTAAGGGTACTAAATATAAGTAGGATAGAGATTACTATAATAGGGACCCGATAGGATATTTTTAACGTAACCTAAGATCTAGTAGAGGAGAAACGAAACCTAAGAGGAATAGTACCGGTACTAAGAAGAAATAACTTCGCTATTATAAATATAATAGCCCGTATTACCTTATAAATATTTACTTTAAACGAGAAAGAATAATAGTATCCGTTACTATTAATATTGGATACGGAAAAGGCCGATTATATAGTTCGTCGTCTAATCGTTATAATACCGATATACGCTTTTATATAGTAGAACTATCTAGTCTCCTAAAAAGTAGAGTAGAATAGGTAGTCTTACCTCTCCCGCCTAGCTTATAGTAGGGATCTTACGAAGGTTTATAGTACCGATTAAAGTCTATACCCGAACTCTCTTCGAAACGTATATAGACTTCGATAATTATATTAAAGTCGATCTCGTTAGTATTTCTTTTACTTGTATATATTAGTTATAACGAGCTCTCTTAACGGCTCCCCTTATTAACATTATTAATAGAATTCGTATACCTACCTATAAGGTATAGAATATACTAATAACCCTTAAGGATTCCCGTAGTACTAAGAGGCATTTAGAACGCTAATATATCGTTATCGATCGGGACTCGAGATTAAAAGGAAGTCCTATTCTCCTATCTATAACTACCTTTCGTAACTATCGTATTTATCTATATTCTATAGAGCGATAGTAGTAGTTCGAGTATATAAAGGAATTCTACTAGCTTCTACCTTCTAATAGATTCCGGAAATATACCTGAAATATTACTAAGGTCTTTACAATTACTACTATACTTAGCGCGGTATTACTGGAACTCCTTAACGAATCGTCGATAGGACCGTTTATAGTACTACCCGAGCTATTATTTTAGATGGATATATTCTATACCGAGAGTATTAGCCTTTTACCCTATAATAAGACTACCGATTATACTATTAACCTAATTAATAGAGGTATTCCTTCCTATAACTCTATCTACCCTTTATCTTAGTGAGAACTTATAAAACTCCGTAATTACTTTAACGAAAACCTACCGACTAGCCGTATATAACTATCAAAAGGTTTTACTAACGTACTTATTCTTTTCGTTGCTTAAAAGGATAGGACTCTATACTTCTATATTAACTACCGAGGCTTTAATAGTATTATAGTAAAAAACTATTACCCTCTCCCACTTATTTTAGAGATTCTTAACCGTATAAATAGAATAAAATACTTCTCTAAGATCGATATTAAAGAAATATATTATCGGATCCGAATTAAGAAAGGTAATAAGTAGAAGACTACTTTCTATATTCGATATAGATATTATAAATATATAGTAATACCCTTTAGTCTTACTAATACTCCGGCTATATTCTAAAACTATATCTATTTAGTATTAAAGGGCTTTATAGATAACTTTTATATCGCCTATCTTAATAATATCCTTATCCTTTCTATAGACTAGAAAGTATATAAATAATATCTTAGCTAAGTATTAGATCGACTACGAAACGCTAAGCTATACGTTAAAGGTAATAAGTACGAGTTTTTTAAGAATCGAATCGAATTTTTCGGATATATTATTATTAAAAACGGCGTTTCGATAAACTTCCGCCGGGTTAATACTATCGCTTCCTAGCTATAACTAGAAACGTTCTATAACGTCCAAATCTTTCTCGACTTCTATAATTTCTATCGCCGGTTTATCGAAGGATACTTTCGAATAGTAGTCCCCCTTATAGTATTATTAAAGGGAAGTAAATAAGGTAAGAAGTTAGGATAAGCTAACTTTAGAGTTAATAAAACGGTAGCGTTCTACTAATTATAAAAGGCCTTTTAAAAAGCTTCTCTACTACGATACTTTAACCTATAGCTAACTATTCGCGTTAAGACTAACGCCTTAAAATTTGCTATATTAGGTATCTTATTATAGCCTAGTTCCTAAAGCCACTAGTATCCCGTCGTATTTTAATTACGAAAGTTTAACGGACCGGAACTAAATTATAATACCCTTAACTAGGAACTATTTACTATCGTTACCTCCTTCAAATATTAGAGATACTATTTAAAGAAAATCGATACGCTATTAAAGTATTATCGGATTACGCTAACCTCTAAACCTTTATAAAGTAGACTAAACTAAATAGGTATTAAATACGCTAGTATATATACTTTATACCCTTCGAGTTCGTTATTAAGTATAGATCTAGGAAGAGTAACCCTACCGATATACTATCGAGATAATATAATTACGAAAGCGAGATAACGATTTAGCTAGAATTCTTATTCCCGCTATAAAATAAGATAACGTAGGTATATAGCGAGTAGTCTATTATAGCGAGTAGACTATTTCTAACTAGAAACCTATCTTCTATATTTAATACGACTTTTCTCTATAATAAATAATAGAATCTACTTGTAAAGAAAGTAGGATATTCTTAGCTATTTAGGCTATCGAATAAAACTTAGGATTAAATATCCGGGCCGTTATAAAGATTTATACTATTCCTAAAACTACTCTTTTCTGTAAAATAGCCGGCCGACGTACCTAATAAGATACCCGTACTAATTTAGCAAAACTAACGGTATTAGAAGAGAATACTATTCTTCAGAATATATTAGACCTAGATTCGCGAGGGTTCCCGCCCCGGCTTACAAATATAAGAAATATAGCTAATATCTTACTTACGAAGCGCGACGCGATATATATCGGTCTACGTTAGGCTTCGAACTTCGTTAAGCGATACTTAGACTTCTAGATACGTTTTAATCGTATATACGACTACTAGAAAGCTTTATACGAAGATCCTAAGAAAGTTAGTACGTAGTTCTAACTTATATAAAATATCAGGACTAAATACGGTATCTAAGACGTAGATCTATATAATTTCGACGAGATTAGGTTTATAATAGGTATAATTACTCTATTAATAGTAGTTATACGTACCGATAAATGTAGTAAAGTAAAGATAGTTTAGCCTAGTAATTGGGAATAGGTTATAGTAATTTAAAAAGTAAATATAAAAGGTTAGTATATCCTACCGTTTATCGTAGTAAAGGGGGTATATATCTTATAAACTAGTATATAAAGAGCATACTTCCGCCTAATTAGGCTATTAAATCTACTACTAATAGATAGACCGATAATAAGATATGCTTAGACTATATATAGTATTTTGAAAAATATATTATTTATCGAAAAATTAGTAGATATCGAATATTAGTAATTAACGGCTACGAAAGCTATATCTTAGCCGAATTCGACTAATTCTATAAAGAGTATAATATTATTATAATCTTTATACTTCTATACTTCTTCTACTTATTCTAACTATTTAATATCGAGTATTTTAGTCTACTAAAATAGGTATATAATCGCTAGATCGAAGTACTTATAAAGTTATACGTTAACTATATAACTAAAGACGACTTCTTTAACGCCTTTAAAGCCGTATTTTATACGGTTTTTACGGAAGATAATATTAAAACTAGATTTAGAAGAGCTAGTTTAGTTCCTTATAATCTAGCCGTAGTCTTATCTAAGCTAGATATAAAGCTATAGACTTTAATACCGATTAGTCTACCTCCGGTATCGGCCGACTCTTAGGTCTCTTAGATACTATATAACCCGATAGAAGCCGTTTCGCAATCGGATTTTATTAAGGAGTAGATTACCGGTTACTAGGGTAGCTTTCCTCTACCAATTTTAGATACTATCGACTAGTTTGCAAAGGGAGTAAAGGCAATAATATATAAGATAGCTCTTTTTTAGTCCGAAGTTAAGATATTTCGGGACGCGAATAAAGTACTTACTAAATATCGGAAGGCTAAAAAGATATATATATAGTATAAAAGATTACTAACTATAAGGGATAGTTAAGATTTACTAGCTTAGAAGGATACGGATAAGTAATTAGAGTAGGAAACGCGTTAGATAAGTAATCGTAAGAAGAGAGTTAAGTTAAGTACGTAGTACTATAGTATATACGGTATAACCGGATATAATATACGTACTTGTAAAAACGATATAGAGACGTCTAGAAAATCTAGTTCCGAGTAGTTTTAATTGATTTACTTTATTATTATTATATAATTGAGCTTTGTTATTATTAGAGTCGTAGGAGGTAGTCCACTCGCTATAATAGACTACTCGCTATACACCTACGTTAATATAAGGGTAATAACTTATAATTTCTTACCGATTCTTCTTAGTAGTACTAGGGAGGTATATAGTACGATAGGCCTTCTCCGCTATATCGAAGGCCTTAAGAAGGATAGCCGTAATACGAGCGATCCGAAGATAGAAAGTAGTCTTCTAAACTAGCTTTACGTTAGGATCCTCCGACTAATAGTTATCGGTATTAAAGAACTAATCCGCCTAAATTAAGAGCTCTATTAGATCGGTAGTATCGCCGGTTATAAGCGTTATTACCTAAAGCGAAATATTAGTAGTACGAATATATAATACGGTAATAGGAAACTTACCTACTTATAGATCTTCTTCCGAATAACGTAACGAATATAAAATACCGACGTTAAGATATCGAACCGGTACTCGATTATAGGGATATCGGTAGTAGTAAGTTAGTAGTTCTTCGAGATAGTCTTTAAGTATATTATATAGAAATACTTAGTTATAATAACTATCTCGGCGCCGAGAGGGTAGTAGTTAATACGACGAGAAGGTATATTAGCGATAGTAAAAAGTTATCGGGATAAGGGTAAGATATAGTATTATAATTAAGTAATTAGAGTAATTAAGTAAATTGTAGGATTAATATAACGATAACGGAACGATAGAGTAACGCTAGTTAATTAACGAAGTTATACTAATAAGGCGTTAAAATACGATATTTATAAATTAATCGTTACTAAGGAACCAAAATTCCGATACGCGTATGGGCGTAGGAATAGCCGGTATCTTATATATATAGAGTTAGTAGTTCGTACGTAATATACTATAGTCCCGTACTATAGTAGAAACCATTTACCGCCTACCTAATTAAGAATTAGCGTATATACCTACGATATAATAGAGATATAATATCGAGGTTTAATTGTACTACTATCGCGACTAAGAATAGTCGCCTTAGAGGGGAGGATAATCATAACGATATTACTAATAGGTCGGTACTCTTAATACCGGAGAATATTCAATTGCGGGGTTACGAGGTAATACTATCGGACCTACGCCGAGTCCTCTTAAACGGGTAGTTGAATATACCCACTCACTTCTAATTCTTAATTCTTCAAGAATTAGTCTTACGATCTGAGAGAGCCCTACTAGAATACTACCTACTAATCCCATCGTATTATACCTTCTACCTAACTTGCAGTATCTACTACGGGGCTTCTTACAAAATGGTATTCACAGAAAGAACACATTTCGGCGGTTACTATACGACTGAAGTGGACGCGAACAACCGAAAATTGAGCGTTTAAGATAGGAAAAGGTATCGAAAAAGGTGGTGACAGTCAAGGTGCGTCTATAAGTTAAGAAAAGATATGCGGGGCATTCAAAACGACAAGGGGGGGGGAACACACGCTTGAGTATGACAGCATTGATTGCCTTGGTTTACGAAGTAAAGACTCAAAGGAGCACCTGCTGCTGAGAGATGCACGCAAGGAAGAATCGAACCATTTTATGCGCCGTGCTGAGCCAAGGCGTGAGCTTTCAGCCCTACAGGGCCATGATCATTCAGCTTGCGATGCCAACCAAGATCCTACACCTCTCGTCTTCAGCAGCATGATTGGGCCCCGAGCTGCGCTGCCGGTTTCACGTCATTTCCGTCGCATACTGTGGGTAGGACGAGTACCTGCATCAGCTTAGATATGTCACTTGTTGGGCGTGCAGTGTCGGACATGATGTTATCGTAAAAATGCTTCGCAATGCTGTAGCATATCTATCCGGCCAACGATTAGTAGCCTCTCCCTGTGCCCTCGTCTACGAATCCTCTCTCGGATGGCAAATGGATCACTGTTCCTCCCATGATATTCTTGTAGGCCCTTCGACAAGCCCTTCGCCAGCAGCATCCTCATAGTAAGATCATGTCCCTTCGGCATCTCGGTAACGCCGTCTATGCCGTCCAGAAGCAAACCGCCCCGATGTACGACGAATAATAAATACGACTCGCTAGTCATGCGTGACTTTGTCTTACTCCACGACAAACTCGATCATGACAGTCCCCTGCTTCAAGCCGGCCTCCTCGATCGTCTTGTCCAGGTCCTCGATGAGATCCTTACCGGCAGGCATGGTCTTCAGCTCGAACGCAAGTCCCTCCTTGCCCTCGAGCGGCTCGGCCTTGAGCCACTCGTAAATCCTCTCCACCGTGTCGCCGATGGCGAACCGCCGGATGACCCGTCCGTTGGGATGCCGAAACTGGATCCGCGTCGTAGTAGCCGGGTTGTTCGCGGGTTCGACATGCGGCCTGTCAGCGGCTATCCGCGAGAATGCCGAAGCTTCCTGTGCCGGCTCGTCCTCCACTCCCTTGCCTTTCACGTCGCCGGTCGACTTGGTCAGCTCGTCCGGGTCTAGTAGATCCGGCGTGCTGCTCGACTCGCCTCCGTTGGCGGCGGCGAGGGAGTTTTTGAGCGCCATCTCCAGCATCTCCTCCTCCGTCATGCGATCAACGTCCACGGCCCTCTCGGGGCGCTTGGTCTTGACGACGGGATTCTTGGCGTTGGGGTCCAGGCTGTACCGGTCCAGGAATTCGGCAAGCTGGGCGTGGAAGTCTGCGGCGGAGGGGAACGGCGTGCCGCTCCAGACCTTGACCTGCTCGCCCGTCCTCGGATCGACGATGCTGACGTGGGGGTAGTTGTTGGGGTTCTCGTGAGACTGGTTGGGGAAGTAGAACGTGATGTACTGCTCCGCGTGCGGATCTTCCTTCGCGTACTGCAGGAAGACGAAGTTCTCGCGGACCAGGTCGGCGACCGCCGGGTTTTTCCAGATGTCCCTGTTGAGCGCCTGGCAGTTGAAGTCTGTCATATCCTGGAGGTTGACGAGGATCCACTTCAGTTCTTCTTTGCCCTGGTCGCGGGCCTCGTCCCAGGAGAGGTCTGACATGAGCTCGTAGGGTGGCCGGAAGAGATCGGCGAGACGCTGTGCGCGAGAAGTAGCTCCTGAGGCGGGGGCGGCCGGGGGAGCGGTGGGATGCCCTGCGTGGGCTGGGTCGTCCCAGATTGTCGGCTGGGAGAAGGGGTTGTTACGTAGTCGCGCTGTGGGAAACGGCATTAGCATGTCTTCACACGGACGAAACGGTGCGCGGACGCGAGCTTACGAGGCGCCGCCCGTCGTGCCCTAAGCTGCGCGAGCAGAGCTGCGTTCATCTCCTCCTGATCATCGTCCGCCCACGGTCCGCCACCGCCTGGCGCTACCAGAGTCTCTGTAACACGGGCAATGGGCGCCCTCACACCGTCATCCTCATCCGCAGCTGGCCCGCCGGCAAGGCCGCCTCCATACATCTCCTCCTGCAGCCTCTTCGCCATGGCAGCATCCTCCTCTTCTTGTGCTCGGGCGGCGACGTTAGCAGCCTCGTTGGCGTCGTCGTAGTCGTCGTCGGGCATGTCGACGTCGTCGTCGTCATCGTCACTATCTATGTGGATGACGCCGCTGGCGTCTTCGCGGCCGACTGGTGCGCGGGGGCGGGTTGAGTGCGGTACGGGTGGCGGGGCTCGGCTGCTCGAGGACGCGGCGGCGGCTGTTGGGTTGTTCAGGTTGCGCTGGAGCTCGTCGTCGTTGAACCACAGCTGCACGGCCTGCATGACGTCGCCGCTGCACATCTCCAGGACGGTGCGGGCCGCATCTTCTGAGGCGCCGGTTATGCCCACGAAGTTGGCGATGTCGTCGTCCATCGTGGCGGGGTTGTGAAGGCTGTTATGGCGAGTCTCTGAATGTGTTTGAGCGTGGCGGATTTGTGGTTATGGTGGTGGGGTGATCTGGGTATCGCCTGTTTTGTTTGATTCTCCGGCAGGGAGAAAGGGTCGGAGGTTTGTTGCAGAGTTCACGTTGTCCGAGAAGACTTCTTCGTAAGAAGATAAGCAGAAGGTGCAAGGTGGTTGCCCAACGTCAGGAGCTCCGAGCGAAGGTGGGGCGGTGGTCTCCAAAGGGTGAAACTCAAACTGCTGGCCGCGTAGGATACCTGCTTGGTTTGCCCGTGATACCGGAGGAAGGCAGGTGAATATGATGCCGTCTCTCCTGGACATGTAACTCTGGTTTGCCTCGGGAAAGCACAGTCCAGAGATTGCCTGGCTTGCAGACGGGCGTGGGAGTTTCGCGGCTCGGTGATGGAGCGGCAAGGCTGCTCTGTGACGCAAGAGATACGTACCGAAATGCCCCACCTATCGATGCCACCAGCTGCTGAGTCCAGAACTGGGAGCTCCTGACCGCAGGCAGACGACGCAGACGACGCAGACGACCTCGACTTAACTTACCTTACTAGACAGATAAAGAAACAGAATGGGCTACTACCTGTATACATGTCAACTCAACTGCTCAGCTATAGACTCTGCTGGCAGTACTAATATCCCGTCTACGTGCCCATGAACGTAGAACTGTATGAACCTTGCCACATATGTTTAATGGGGGCGTTATATCCGCCAAACAAGTTATATTTACAATCTCGTCAGGGGCGATCACTAACAGGCAAACCCGCCAATATCTCAGCTCCGTGCTGGCAGCTCGATGCAGCTCCAACCGTCTTTGCCGTGACTCATTCCTTCTATAGCATACAGCCATCTTCGAGGAAATCGTGACTCCGGGGGTGGATTGTTGGCATGGTTTATTCGAACTTAGTCAGCAGGATGATGCAGGCCAAAAAGTGGGTTGCTGAGCGGACACGGATCTACGCATGCCTGGGGCGGCCTAACTGAAGGCATCGCAGGCGACACAAGTCCACGTTGACTCGCCACTTGCAGCATTGTAATGAAGCGCTAGTTCCCTTGGCCGTTGAGAGCAGATCTTTGCTCAGTTTTCTTCCTTGATCGTTTGTTGTTCAGACCGGATACCCCTTGCTATATTTGACGCAGTTCAAGATGGCGGCGCCATCGGCAGAGGAGCAGCAGGCTCTCAGCTTCATCCAGAACTTCGACTTCAAACTGGCACAGTATTCCAACAACCCTAGGAAGTTACAGGAATATCTTACCAGTAACCTCGTTCCGTTCCTTGACAAGGCGAGATATGTCATGCTCGTGCCCAAAAATGTCAGCGAGGTCCCTTCGACAGCGCATGTTTTCCCCAGCGACTAACAGCGTCTATAGCTCATCCCAGCGGCCAACCGGATTCAGATGTTCACTAATTCTTCATCGTACGTCTGGGCTATCCTCCCCGGCGGCTGCGGGCGCCTTTGCTTACAGATAGATGTAGGGTCGTCCTCCCTGTTGCGGCTCTGGTGGACCAGTTCAGGGCCAACCCGGACTACACCTTTGTGAGGCACTTTGACATCGTCTTTATACGGCATAGTCTCGACAGGCTGCCCCCTTCCGAAAGGCTACCGCTTATCCCCAGAATATTAAAGGGGATTGCGTCGGATCGAGGGAAAAACCTCGACGCTCTCTTCAACATCTTCCTGCGGCTATTGCCCGACCTGAAGCTGCCTCCGAGGGGTACCAGCACGGAGTTTCGGAGCCAGTGCGGCCTAGATGATCCCAAAGATGCCGAGTTTGTGGCCAACTGGCTCGGGAAGTTGTTTCTCGTGGTGCGCGACAACAAGGAACAGTCGCTCCGGCGCGGACTGACCGAGGAAGAATACAACTTCCTCACCCTCCCCGCCGCAAAAGGGATATGGAGGGACGAGAAGAAATACAGCTACACTCTCACTGACGCCGAAAAGAAAGCATTGGGCTTTACAGACACGTGCGAAAGGGCCGTGCGGTTCTTGGAGAGCGATGCGTTTACCGACCGGGAGCGACTTCTGCCCGCGCTCTATGCGTCGGCCCACCCGAAGGAGGCGATATCGTCGCTTGGCAGCGATATGCTCAGGAGAACATCGCTTTCCACCGAGGATCCGCGCGTTATAAAGGAGCTCTTTGCTACGTATTCGATCTGCGGTCATGTCACGAGGACACGCATTCTCCGCCTCCTCAGCAAGTCCCGCACGGCTGCGACGTACGCCAGCAGTATCAAGGCTATTTTCGAGCTTACCTTCAACGAACTAGCGCCATTTCACGGAGGAGAGCAACCACAGCCCTGGCGAGTTGACGAGCCCGGCGATACTACTACCATGCCGCCGCAGGAGGGAAAGCCAACCCCTTTACCTCTGGCTGAGAATGTCAAAGCCTTCCTCGACTTCTTGGACTGGACGGCAACTGTAGGATTTCCAACCGATCAGCTGAAAGACCTCTCTGTCCATGTGTCGACAGGCCTGTACTGGGTTATTGCTCGTTACCTAGGCTGGCCGCGTCCGTTTCCGTGGAGACAGACGACGGGAGATCTCGATGTACGAAATCACGCTTACGAGACCATTGGAAGGCTGGCCAAGGCCTATCCTCAGCCCGAGTCCCGGGTCTCTAGGATTCTCCTCTGGCTAACCCGTTCGATCCACGAGGACAACAACAGCTCGGACGCGCCGGTATATCTGAATGGCGCAGTGTCGGCCATAACATCCGTGTTCAAGCCGCAAGAAGAGTCCGTCATCGACGATCTGACGCGAAGCCTGCACCGAATCATGTTGAGACCCGGCCCAAGTCCGAGGCATGCCGCGGCCAAGATCGCCAACGACTGCATACCATATAACAACGTTCTTGCAAGATGGATTGACATACTTGCGGCTTCGGGCACGCTCGACGATCGCACCGACGTGGTTGAGGAGGGCCGGAGGGGTCTCGATCCTTGGACTTACAGAGACGTGGGACCCATCAATCTTGGGCTTCACCATAGAGACGTTCGTTCTATGCGGCCTAGCCTTCCGAATTGGTGCGAAATGGCCACGTCGTACTTTAGTAACGCCAGAGGCCTGTCCATTTTCTACAGCAGCGGGCCGGATGATGTGTTTGAAGACCGTTCGGGCCTCCGCGGTCCTACCCCGACGCGGGTCGACTTCCTCGACCTTAGCGCATCCTTCGAACTCGACGGGAAATGGGCCAGGGCACTCGCAGTCGCCGTCGACTACTGCCAGAAGATTGTGTTCCTGGGAGCGCTGCCGAATTTTGTGATTGAGCCTGGTTGGGAAGGGCGACTGAAGGTCTTGCTTTTCTCGGACAAACATACCCGATGCGACATCCGGGCCTACTTGCTTGAACTTTCCGACGTCGCTTCTGACAGCAGATCTCGCGGCGTGGTCCGCCACAATCTCTCGTACATACTGGCGGCAGCTCTCGGCGGCACCCGACTCATCGACAAGAATGTCGCTGTTGCCGAATCACTTGTTCGATCATTTGTGGAGATGGCTCCTCTGGTACCCGGTTCGGTCATTGGCGACATCGCTGACCGAGTGGATGAGGTGGTTCCCTTGCTGTCGAGCAGCCGGAGGGAACTGCGACTCCTTGGGGCCAAGGCCCTTGGGATTCTCGGTGCCCATCCACTCGCTCCCACAACATTCAGAATGCAAGAGTTCGTGGCCGATGCGATTAAGAAAGCTGGTGAGGCTACCGCTTCCCAGCTCACCTCACTCGAAGGTGCCTTTCTTGGAGCAGCACACGTGCTATCCAGGCAGATCTACTACGGCGTTAGGACTCGTCCCGAGATTGATGACGAGGTCTTGCGAGGTGTCCCGACACTCGAGAGCGTGCGCCTTTCCTCGCTGGAGTTTGTGACCGAGGCATTTATACAGCTTTGGACGGCCGGTATCCCCGCTTTCGGACAGCCGGAGGATACCACCGATCGAACGGCATTCATCACGAAGGCATTCATTGAGCCGCTCGGCGACCAAGCAAAGAAGGGCAAGGAGCAGGCCATCAAGGCACTCGGTAGGCTTGCCATTGCCTATCCCAGCTCTGACGTCCTGGACTTGATCCTGTCCAAGCTGTATGAGCTGCACGAGATTAAGCAAGCCGAGGTTCACCTTGCTGTGGGCGAGGCAATAGCCGCTGCCGTTGCCTGCTGGGACTCGGACGCCGTCCAGTTGACCCTGGATGTCCAGGCAGAAACCGAGGCCTACCGGATCCCTAAACGGCCTGAGAAGCTGAACGAAGTCCTCGACAAGCTTCTCGAGGACTCGAGGCAGACAAAGCCATCCCTAGTCAAGGCTTCGGGTATGGCGCTCTACTGCATCCTCGAGTTTTGCGGGCACGTGGGCGAGGTCCAAGCGAGACTGCGCGACTGCCAATTTGCATTCATGAGGCTTCTGACTGCTCGCGATGATCTCGTCCAGGAGACCGCCTCCAGGGCGCTGGCCTTGATCTATGAAATCGGCGGTGCTGATCTCAAGGATACACTGGTCCGAGATTTCGTCGCATTCTTCACGGGCTCCGGGCAGCAGCTGAAGGAGGACGAGGAGCCCGCTTCGCAGAGCGCAGTGCCCTCTTCCAGCGGCACCACGTCGTCGTCCATCTCTTACAAAGACATTGTTAGGTTGGCCAACGAGGCCGGCGACCAGAAGCTCGTGTACAAGTTCATGGCTCTCGCCAACAGTGCCATAAACTGGCGGTCTGAGTCCGTGTTCGGTCGCTTTGGCCTGCGCGATCTTCTCTCCAGCCCTGAGGTCGGCGTCGACGAGAAGCTGTACCCGATACTCTTCCGCAGCCGGTTCGACCCATCACCCACGACCCAGAAGTCCATGCGAGCGATATGGAACGCCATGATCAAAGACTCTAGCACGGTTCTGGAGACGCATTTTGACGCCATCATGGCGAGTCTGCTCAAGAGTATGCTGGGGAGAGAATGGAGGGTCCGCCAAGCCAGCTGTGCTGCTGTCAAGGATCTTATCGACGGGCAGCCCTTCCAGAGATACAGGCCCTACTACAAGGAGATGCTGGCCGCCGCACTGAAGCTCGCCGACGATATGAAGGAGTCGGTGCGCCAGACAGCGCTGGCATTCTTCTCCTACCTGACGCAGGTTCTCCTCAAGCAGCTCGAGGACAGCGGGTCGAGCCCTTCTACAACCGCCATGATGGACGAGATCGTGCCCTTCCTGCTCTCAGACAGAGGCATCGACAGCAGTGCGGCGGACGTCAAGAATTCGGCAGTCAAGGCGATCCAAGACATCGCCAAGCGTGGCGGCAAGGCCTTGAGGCCGTACATCGTGACCATGGTACCGTGTCTTCTCGGCTTCCTCAGCACCTACGAACCGGAGATAATCAACTACGCGTATCAGCTCTCGGGCCAGGACACCAGGGAGGAGCTGGATAAGAGCCGCGCTACGGCGGTTTACCAGAGCTCCATCTTCGAATCCATCACGAACTGCCTCCGCTATGCCGGCAAGCAAGAGATTGACACCCTGGCTCCGGTACTTGAAGACACGATCAAGTCTGCAGTCGGCATGCCGACGAAAGTCGGCTGCAGCGGGGTGATCGTCCATCTGGCGGAGAGGCACAAGGAAGACTTCGAGCCCCATTGCGCACGATTCCTGGGGTTGATGGAGAAGCAAGTGCTGGACCGCAACGACACCGTCAGCAAGAACTACTGCAAAGCGGCCGCCTATCTCATCCGCATCGCCCCGAGCGAGGACCAAGAGCGGTTCGTGGGCCACGTCCTCGACCTCTGGTTCGCCTCGGAGGACGAAGTGCGGCGGCGCAAGGTAGTAGACGTCGTGCTCGGGATCCGACATGCCGCCCCGGACCACTTCGACGCTCTGGAGTCCCTCCTCCTCCCCTTCGTCTTCCTCGGCATGAACGAGCACGCGGACGAGTACGTGCACAAGCAGTGCGAGCAGCTGTGGGCGGCCGTCGGCGGCAGCCCTCACAAGGTAGCGCGCTACATCCCCGAGCTCGTGCGGCTCGTCAACCGCTCGCTCGGCGTGGGCAACTGGCCCGTCAAGCACACCGGCGCGCTCACGTCCGGCAAGGTCGTCACGTCGCTCGTCGAGGGGCGCATCGCCAACGCCGGCAACCTCGCCGCCGTCTGGCCGGTGCTGAGGGAGTCGCTGGCCCTCAAGACCTTTGAGCGGAAGCAGGAACTCCTCGAGGCGCTCGCGTCCTTCGCCGAGGCCCTGAGCGGCCTCGACAATAACACCAACAACAACAGCCCGCTCTCCAATGACCCCGACGACCTCGCCAAGGACCTGAAGAAGATCGCCATCCGCGAGGCGAAGCGCAACAACGAAGCCTACCGGCCCCACGCGTTCAGGTGCCTGCAGCGCGTCGCCTCCGCGCTGGAGGCGGACATGCTAGACGACATATCCGACGTCGTCGGCCCGACCATCGCCGAGTTCCAAGATTCCGACGACTCCTCCTCCTCCCCGCTCCGCACCGTGACGGTCGTGGCGGCCATCCAGGCCATATTCAGGGGCTACCACGGGCCCAACATGCGCCAGGACCCATTGTCGGAGCTGGCGCGGACGATCTGGGCGGTCGAGAGGCACGCCGTGCCGAGGGCCGTGCCGTCTCCCGACAGTCTGACGGAGACGCCGCTGCTGTCGAGGCCGCGGTTCGAGGGGATCAGGCTAGCTTATTGGTACCCCCTCGCGGCGGGGACGCTGAGGGCCGCGCTCCTGGTTAGGCAGGTCATGCCGGCTAAGCGGCCGAGTGCCCAAGGGCGGGAGCGGACGGGGCGGGGGGTGGGGGTTATACGGTGGTTTCTGAGTACGCTGGATCTGGAGAGGACGCAGATGGGTACCGAGAGGCAGAGGGTGGCGAGGGTTGAGGCCGTGGAGGCCGCGCTGGGGGTGTGGAGGGCGCTGGTTGTCGGAGGAGATGACG